>JAVHNF010059721.1:21398-36515 GCA_034783455.1 Micropsitta finschii | reverse complement strand
ATGCAACTGATTGGAAAATCTAAGAAGCTCACTCAGTAAGCACCTCCCTAGGGCTATATATGCCTTCTTAACTCTAGTAGCTCACATATGATGACTAGGAGGCAGCAAAATTGTGACCAGTGATTTTCACCTGTTATTAGTGTACCCCAAGATAACACAGTGTTTACAGCTTTACTCCAATTGCTAACTCACAAGCTATAAACACAGCTTCAACTGAGATTTCACAAGCCCCTAGTCTCCATGTGCCAGGAACCCCCCTCCCCGTTAAGAGAAGTCCACATCTGAAGTACAGTAAGTGAATAATCCTGATGGGAAATAACCTACAAACCCTAACAGAAAAATATTTAATCAAAGACAGAAACCTCCATTCTCTTATTTTCCAACAAATGTAAAAAAGGCACATAGATATGACGATATAAAATTGGAATTTTCATAGTAAACACATCTGCATCCAGTTACAGATTATTCCCAATAAGAACTGGAGCTACTGGCTGAAGCTGAAAGTGTTTTTTCTTTGCAGGCTGTGCCTTTTCTCAGCTCAACTAGGCCAGTCCTTACAAGAAATGTCTGGCTTCAGGTCTTCCTTGTGCATAAATAAAAAACATGTTTGCAAGGTCCAGACAGCTGCATTTAAGTAAATCTGCTCAGAGGAGCCATCAGTGACTTAACTTAGTGGCAACTGGGTTGCACAAGTGTCAGAGGGAAAAATGACCTGCGGTACCGCTCAGTGAGGGACAACCAGACAAAACCAAGATTTCACTCTCAAACAGCATGCTAAAACATTGGGATCAACAAACAAATGCTTTTTTGTTTCTTGGCCACTTGCAAATGGTGAATTATTCCATATGAAATAATTAACAAACAAGGACAGAATCTTCCAAGCCTTCTTTAGAAATCTTCTTTTCAAAACACACCCTCATTTTAATAATTTACCATTTGCAATAGAAAAGAAGGAAAAACAAGAACGTAAGACATATGAGACAATCAAACCTTCCTCAGTCCCCACAAATAGATATTCGCTGCCCTCCAACAGACTTGACTCATAATTTTTCTAATCAATTTTTTAATTGCAAAAAAAGATTCCTCAATTAAATGCTTATAGAAATAAGTCATGTTTTCATGCCTCTTCTGATGCCTCATGAATTTTCCAGCTCCTCTCATATAGAGTTTTCATTACTCTGGGCATGACAGACCCAGAACAGCTACAAGAGAAAGCTCCCATTTCAGCTCCATCCCAGTCACCGACCAAATGCTTAGAAACTTCTTTAACACTCTTAGATCACAGGGAAAAATACTAAACAAGAAAAGTGGAGTTTGAATCTTAAGATCAAAACCACATTTGCTGGATAGGTTTGTTAGAAAAAAATCAAACTCTGGACTTTATGTAAACTGAGCATATTTGGTCAGGTACCAGGAGATCAGATAGATAGGGAGACTCACAACTCCTTTCCTGCAGCCTCACATTTGTGGTGACAACTGCACTTTCCATCAATGAAAAGTGACCTTTAGGCCCTGACATTTAGGCCCAGATTTCCCAACTTGTGTTACCTCTGCCTCCAGTTTCACAGGTGGAATTCATAGCGCTTTGATTTTTAAATACTTGGCGACATCCATCAAACATGAGCCTGTGTCTTACCCAATAGATTCTTAAAATGGAATATTCCCCCTCCAGAGACCCACGCCATGCTTGATGGTCAACTTACACAAGGTACTGGACGTGCCATATCTCTTGGGAAAATTAACATGCCAAGCGAAAGCTCATCTCTCAAAATAGTTACCCTGCTACCTTATTTCTCTTTTATTTGTTTCTCTACCACAGTTACACAACACATTCTTGCTGGGGCAAAAGGGATCATTAGCAAAAGTACTTTTGGACACACACAAACAGGCAGTGCTAAATGTGAACCAGAAACAGGAAGATTAATAGTCTTCCCACATAAGAAGGCCTAACAAGGCAAATGTATCCTCCATTAGCTTGTCTCAGTTATATCTCAGGAAAGTACCATATACTCAGAATGGAAACAGGGTGGTTCAGCAATAATTTGTTTAAAAAGTCCAAGTATGATTGTAGAGAAAGAGCTCAGCTGTGATGATGCATCACCTCTTGTGTCTTGCTAAATTTAAAGTATTTTCTGTCTGGCCAACAAAAGCAATTTACTGGCATGGAGAAATGTTTAAATATCAAGAGTTTTCAGGCTCAGATAAGCCAATCATTCCTGCAGCCCTCTCAAAGACTCTTGTCCCTACTGAGGGAAGTGAATGACTGAACGAAATACAGAGATTTGACAGCTGGAGATCCACCAGCCCAACTTTCCCTGGCTGCCACAAGGTCACCTCTCCTTCCTGAGGGCCAATGTCCCATTTTTTCTGCACACAGGCTGAACACTTGATGCACCAAGAGAATTCAGTCAAGTATTCTCATGTTACAAACCCAACTGCCTTTTCTACTGTAGATAAAGGGTTACAGGTTCAAATTCCGAAGGACCACTGTTGGCAGGGACAGGTTAATAAGAAAACTTCCATTTGGAGTTTAATCCAAATCTAAGGCATTGAATGGGCTAAGCAGAAGATGAGGATTATACTGCAACACTTCATACATTACTGGTTATGACTGTGTGGTCTCACATCTATGCTGATACCAGAGGAAATGCAGGCCAGCTGTGATTTTACCCAGCTAACACTTCTTTCATGTGTTGCCTCATCTTTATAAACTCTTTTTTACTTAAGGCAGCTGTGTCAGACCTGAGCTCCCAGTTCAATCTTCCTTCTACACTTGCAGAATGAATTCAGTCAGCTAGGTCCTATTTATGCTTGGTTATCATATGAGGTTACAAATGGCTCTGTTTGCACCCAGTTGATACAAAAAGTGATGTCAAAAACGTAACAGGAAGGAGGAAAGGAGCCTATTACAAAAGCAAGATGTGTGAGATAATCTTGGTCCCAGGACAGCGAAGGCTGGGAATAAGGAACATCTCATCTATCTGTCACCTGGGGTCATTGGAGGAGCATGCTGCTAAGAAGGAAGGTAACACCTTGAAACACCAATTACAACTTTCCAGACCCAAACTATGCATCAGCCTCATCTGCCCCTGCGCCTTCACGTCTAACATGACAGGAAGGTAAGATTGAGCAACAGGAATTCAGTTTTCAAGAAGGAGCCTAATTGTACTGTAATTTAACAACCAATTAATGGTTTTGCAGAAGCTGAATTCTCCACCCAGGGGGCTGCCTGACTATTGAGGAAGTGCATGGTGTTGACTTCCCAAAGTGAATCACTTTTGTAAGACCTGGGGTGATATTTATAGAGCTGGGGGAAAATTTCCAGGAAACATCACTTACTGGAACTCACAAAAATAACAAGGAAATTCTTCAGTTACTAAACTTTTAAGGAAGAAAGTCTTTCTTCTTTCTGAGAGACAACAAAGCAGCAGCCTCTATGATTTGCTTGGAAGTAGTTACAATTAATACTGTTCCTTATCTCACTTTTCCCTGACAGTGGTAGATGTTGCTCCTAAGCTATTAATTCTGTACAGCTGCAAGGCTGTTGGTTTGGTTTGGGTTTGGTTTTGTTGTTTTGTTTTTTTTCTCTCAACTGTCTTCTGATTATTTCCAGGGTAAGATGCTGAAGTCAGCCTTATCTCCAAAAACTTTAGGTTTTAACATAGGCTGAACCCAAGTTCATGATCACAGAGATTCCAGGTACAAGCAAGCGAACCCAGGTACAAACAACATCTCAACCACAGCAGCCCAGAGGTCAGCCTGAACCCTCTACCCAACTGTCCAGTATCCTGATTTGGAAGAATGGTTGCAACCATTAACCTTCATTAAACCACACGAATCTGCAGGTAAGTCTATTACTGGAAGTCAAGCTATCCCATACAGAGGTGAGCCTGGTCCCTCTGCACAACCTGGACATGCCCTGGCATCACAGAGCAGACAAATGCAGACGAAGGGCACAAATTATAGCTGGATCATCCATTAAAAGCATCTGCTCCCCTCCACAGTTTCCTTTTGCAACAGCTGCAGTAGTTTCCTTTTGTCTCCTCAGAGCCAGGGACTAAACCAGGTTTTCAGAAACATTTTGTCCCTGCAATAGTTCTAAGGATGCAAGCATAAATCTGGGGGTGGCTCAAGCATTCTGGAGCATGTGCTTTCCACTAAACACACACTTCTTTCTTGCTTATGGAGGGTGGGCAGACTATTCCAGACATGGCCCCCTTCCCCTAAGCAGCATCGGGAAGGATGTGGACTGGTTGACCACAGAAGTGCATCTTACTGGAATAAAAAAAAAAAAATAAAAATCTTTAAGAAGCACAAGACGGGAACACACAAGCTTGTTCCCATCTTGCATATGAAGTGCAAATGAACAGCTTCCAGACTGCCCCCTCACCGCGCCCTGAGCCCTGGAGCCAGTGTTGGCCGAACAGTCTTTCAGAAGGCCTCAGAGATGTCCCTCTACATGTCTTACACATACCAGTAACTTGGAAGGGGACAGAAAACGAAGGCAATGAGAGAAAGGCTGCTGGCATGAACTCGACCAGTACCTGCCCCATATGACCTCTTAGCTAGGCTGGCCTGGCACGGCTGCTGGGAGGGCACATCAGGTCCAGCTCTCTGGACCTGTCAATCAGCAGGGCACACGTTCCATGACACTCATGGGACGTGACACCCCGTGCAATGCAATGGAGACCCAACAAGTTTGTTTTGTACATGCCATTGCAGCATCGGCTGATACAGCAACGTGCTTTGGCTAGTACTGACATGGGAAGCATTCAAAGCACTCATGCAGAGATAAGAAGCTCTCCTCATCTCTTGCTTGAGAACTGCTGACCTTCCCTCCCTCCCTCCCTTCTTGCTGACATTGTTAAAGATAATACAAAAATCTGCCCCTTATTTTTTAATATGTTTGTTTCAGAGGATTCCGCCCCTTCCCCCCCCCCCCATTTTTCTGAGGCTAATTAAAAAATAAAAGTTTACCAGGAAGACAAAAAAGAAAGCAAAACATGTCTGATATCACTGGATACAGCCTATAAGGATCTCGTACATAAAAGAATTATGTCCCTGAGCACTTTCCAACAGACTTTCAGAAAATTTCATCTTTCTACTTCCCTGACTGGATAGTCTGTTTGAGTAATTCTCTCTTTCTCCTGGGGCTGGTTGCTAAGAGACGCGCTATTACTTCTCCCTCTCTTATGACCCGATTACTGTGATCAGCAAAGACAGCGTGCAGACAACAGCCTGACACGGCTCGTACAAGAACATCGTGCTCGTTACAAAATGATGGACTGTATTAACACTCTGCAGCCCATTCACTCGCTGTGGCCTTTGCAGTGTCTCCTGGCACAACTGGGGCCTTTTACTTCCCCAGCTCTGAAGTGCACGTTCAAACATTTTAAATCGTAGGACTGGGAAAGGAGAAGAATGGACTTTTACCTCCTGTGTTTCATTGCCTCCCAGCCAGAGCAATGTTAATGGATCCTCATCGAGAAACTCTCTTTTCCTTACCCTTCCCAAGAAGTGGCCCAGGAACTATGATTATCCCTTTTCACTCTCTTGCAAAAAACTTTGCAAATATATAACATGCTTCAGGTTAGCACATTCCCTTGAAGAGTACAGTAACACATTGTAAAGGTGATCTTGACAATTCAGGGGCTGAGAGGTAACCTGGTCCTGCAAAGTGCTGAGCTGGTTTGCTCTGGATGAGGAAAGCAGATGGAAATGCACTCAACTGCAGAGCATGGTGGTCCCAAGGAAGCCACTGGGATGCCTAATGTACCCCCAGGCCATGCAGAAACAGTCACAGTCCAGCACTTTGTCCTTAGCAGAAGAGCTCTAGGTGATGGGGCCAGTAGGGAAGATGGGAAACTTGGAGCTCAGATTGTAAGCTTGCACTGAGGAGTACCCACGGCAAAAAAGTTAACGTAAGTTTATTTTGTTGATGTTGTTACCAAAAAGCAGGTCTGTTGCCAGCTGGTATAGCTCAGGATGGGGTGAGTCGCCAGTCACAGAGACCATCAGCTTCCACTTCATAAGAATTGAACCCTCATCACACATTCACTTTCTAAAACATAAATTTCAAACTTCTGTTATTTCTAATATTAAACCTAGTTTTAAAAGATTGTGTTTACTAATACTGTTTTAGTAGTTTTCCTACTCTTGAGGGCTCCCTCTCCTCCAATCAGCTTGCTCAGGGGCATCTCCAATGGCAGGACCCCCAGAGAGACCCTCACAGGACAGGTGTCCAGACTATACAAAGCCCAATGCCATTGCAGAATATCTAGAAAAGCCAGTTGCTAAACCTTTTCAAATGGCTCTTGTAACAGAGGTGATCCAGATGCAAAGGTCCTTCATCTTATATTTATTCTTCACCTCCATGGCATTTCCCATAAACTCAGTGCTTGGCAAAACAAATGCCAGATCTCACGTCAGTGCGACTTCTATCAGTCAGCACTTCATGCCAAGCTTAATGGTTTGGTCATATCTAGACTAAACCAAATCTTTGCTTAGTCATTGTCATCACAGGAATTAAGAGTTGGAAAAGACTTCTAAGTCTTTTGCACTTCATAGGTCCTCAGACGGTTTGGGTAAATCCCCAGTGAAGCTCCTAGAGCATGCCTGCATGTTCTTCCATGGCTATGACTTCTTAGCATGCGTGCTAGTTAAAGAAGATGACAGAATGGGGAATTTTTAGATAATGATGTCTGCTTATTAGGAACTAGACCTGATCCCTGCTCATCCCCTTCTGCATAAGCACCCTCCCCAGGACAGCCAGAATCACATGACTGTCACTCCTACTCACGGACCCTCAGCTCTTGCACCCAGTCCATCCCAACACACTTTGCTTAGCAACAAGCATTTTGGGCCTTATATGTGTAGTCCAATTTGTAATTGTGTTCATTGCCAGAACTGCCTTCTCTTTGGCCACAAGTACAGTTTCTGTGGCTTCAAGAATTGCTCATTCATTCTTCTAGCCTTTTATTAGACCAACCTGTAATAGAATTCAAAAGACATTTATTGGTTTCTCTGACTTAGCAACACTCTTGCAGAGTGAAAAAGCTTTAGGCAGAGAAAAGGAAAAATACACTTATAATCCTTTATTATAACAGTTAGTTTTCGGGGCGTAGAAGAGCAGCATTGTTTGAACATGGGCAAAAAAAAAAATATTACTCGACTGTTAACTGTCATATAACAATTGTTATTATTTAACAGACTAGCATCTGGAGGATGTTAACATTTCAGATTAAAATAAAAGGGACAAGTGCTGCCTGCTTGAATTCAAGCTATTTCTGCATGAACATTGCTCTCTCGCTTTGACTGGGCACCACAGCCTTTTAAAACTATACAGAGGACAAACAATATCTTTTTAAAAGTAGTTCTGATATAGTCGATGACAGACGTTTGCAATTCGAATTATAAAAAGATGGATTCTTTCCACTCAACTGTATGTCAGAACCATCTTTTTTCTTTTTTCTCTTTTGCCCTTCACCTTTTTTTTTTTTTTTTTCCCTTTTTCTTTATTCTACCCAAACTGTTGTGGTTCACAGCACGGGCCAATGCAAAGATGAATCACTGTTCAATGTTTGAAATAATGAAGTGGAAAAATTAAATATAGTAACTTGGAAGAGCAGGCAGAGAGGAGGAAAAGAAAATGAGAAAAAATATGCATGGCAGAAAACCAAACCAAAAGCCCCTACCTGCTGGGAAGTGCAACATTTGCTTTATCATACCAAATAACAGAGAATATAGGAGCTCGCTCATCAGAATGAAAAACAAGGCTAGGCACTACTTCAAGTAGTTCCCAAATAAGAGACAATGTGTTCCAGAGCCTATGAAAGTTTAATATTTGTAATTCTAACAAAACATGGCCAGAATTGTTAATAAAACTTAGTGGCCTGACTTGACATTTTGCAAACTACAGATAAGTATACTGGTTCAATAATAATTTTAATGCACCTCTTTTATGTGCATTTTTCCTGGTGCCATTATCTGAGGTGGTATTTCAAAAAAGAAAATGTTCATTCTGAGAGCAAAGACAAGAGCAGAGTCCTACATATTTGTTTCTATCAAGAAAAGCAGATGCAGACACTATTATCCAGGGCAAGCAGTAAGAACTTTTGGGATGACTGCATTCAAAACAGAAGGACCCACCCAGAGCCAGTTTATTTACACTGGTGAGAATGACAAGTCCTGATACTGGCCACTGGTATGTGGACAACTCGGCAAAACTCCATGTCCACATAACTGACAAACTATCAAGTAGAGGGATGCTGCCCAGGCACAAAGGCACCAGTTTGGTCTCATGCCTCTTCGACACAGCTCAGCTTGCTTAGGGCAGTTTAAATCCACTATTATACAAATGAGAACCACCACTAATTTCCAACTGGTTTCATTTGGTTCTTAACCAACAGGGAAGAGGATGTCACTAGAGAGAAATCAATGGAGACTTCCGAAAGGCTGCTCCAAACTGGTTTGCAGCTACCCCTTAATGAGGAACCCCTGCCTTCCCGCTTGTTCTGAGGCATTTGGGGGCTTTCTTTGTGCTTTAAATGCTCTTGTGTAGAAGGTAGCAAAGCCACCACAAAGAGGCCTGGAGCTTCAAGTTCAATTTCACTGGCTGTAGTTTGTAAGAGCCTGTGGATGATGCAGTTCTGACACTAATGAATAAAGTATTGCTTCAACTGCTCAATTTCTTGCGCTCCATTCAGTGCAAGACACGCATGAAAAATAGGAACAAGGATTAAGAAAGACTTTAAAAGTTGACATGTGCTTTAAAAAAGCTTTCTCTAAAAAACAGCACTAAGATGGGGACTGTGCCAAGGCAGTCAGGATTATTTGCAACAGTAAAGTTACCTCCTTCTTCCCACTACATTTTTGATCTCCACAAGCTCAATTCTTAGAGAGACAGGACCACAGCTTCCATGGCAATAATGGGACCAGAAAAGTCTTAGACCACTCAGCCTTTTTTTTTTTTTTTTTTTTTTGTCCCATCACTTACACACTGATGCCTCTTCTGCAGAGCATCAATGATTTTCTGCAGCTGGTGGAGCAAGGCAGGAGTCAGAGACCAGTAGATCCCATTGGAAATAACTCCGGTACTCACAGGACTCAATTCAGCATCAAAATGAGTGAGTAACAAGATATTCCCATGCCTCATCTAGGCTACAGCAACAGTTCATGTGTATAACTCACATCACATGCAAGAGAGTGAGACACGATAAAAGACTAAAATGCATCATCTTATGTTAATGTTGGACAAGGTGCACACAAGTGACCACTGGAGTGTGGCTGAGACAGCTCACTGATCCTGCAGCCACCTTCCAACAATGAGCACAACACTGCAGAAGCTCCTGAGAAGCCCCAAGGAGCAGGTATGCCAACTCTCTGCCTCTCAATCAACACACCTCCCACCAGCAAGGATTCCTTTTGCTTTGGTGCAGACCCAGCACAACCACAAAACCCCAAAACAAACAAACCCAAAAAACAAAACAAAACAAAAAAAGACACAAAAACTCCACAAACCAACCCACCAATCAAAAAAACCCAACAGAAAAACACGAACCCCGCAGAATCTCCCAAGTCAGCCTGAATTTATTCTTTCAGGACTCTCATCCAAGTAATGAATAGACTCTGGACCTGGTTAGCTTCTCTGAACTGTCAAAGACTGTAGAGCACAGAACAGCAGAGCTAAAACACAGAGTGTCTAGTCCAATAAATCCATACCCAGGTTTCGAAAATTAGACTGAGCTACTGATAGCAGCTGCTGTAAACAGAACCCACTAGGTATATCTGCCTATAAAGAAAACAACAGCCTGACCGTTCACACTCCCAGCCCCCTACAGACATAGCAGAATATACTTCATCAGTGCTCAAGATCCTCCACACACATGAAGAGGAGGAGCATAGGGATAGCCAAGCCCTGGGAAACCTGCATCAGCTGGGTTCAAGCATTCACACTGATGTCAACCATGCAGCCTCACCCTGGAGCTGGTCCTGCTGTTGTGCTTTGTCTCATGAGTCACTTGCTTTGTCCTCTAACCAAAGTAAATGGAAAGAGATGGATTTAAAAAAAACCAAACAACAAAAAAACGAAATTATGAAAACCTCAAAGGCCTTCACATGAGCCTTGTTGTTCACTTTATCTGAAAGACACCAAAGGAAAGGAAGGAGAAAGCATGAACTTGCTTTGATTTGTGTCCTTTCATTTAGTTTCCATTATTAAACCCATATTAACTGTTTCTGCAGATATTATGGTCACCAAGCAATGTCTGGCACTTCTCAGTAAGTGAGGATAGACTTGCTCCCCACCCTGCCACCCTTCAAATGATCACACATGACGGCAGAGGAGGCATATTCAGCCTGCAGGGAGCTATGGCAGAGTCTGTGAATGCTGGACTGGAAAGCCCAACCCTGCAACTCAGGGAGGCTTGGGCAGCAGCCTCACAGGGCTCACTAGTTGGGCTCCACCTGCATCAGCACAGTGTGGTTTCTCCTGGACTCGCACTGCTTCATATCTGAGGAGTTCTATTTGGAGGAGAGGGGGAAAGGCAAGGGAAAAAGAGTTTTTGAAGCTCTGAAAGCTAGCTCGAAATCAAAGGTATCCAAACCAGAAGGCAAATCACACTGCAAAGCTTGCCACTCACTATGCTCAAGCCATCTGATGGCCTAAAGAGCACCAACTCAGGCTTTTCTGAGCACCTCAGGGCCTCACCCCCGGTACCATCCCAATGCATACACCCCACACTCCACCCCAGCTACCCTGCCCCAGCAGCATTTGTTTCAGAGCCGCCAGTTGTCCTCCCAGTGATACAAAGCCTGCAAACTCACACCAGCCTCATCACCACCAGACCCATGGCAGCGTGCACAAAGTCATGGATCAGCCATCACCAACCTCGCTCTGTACCAGATGTCTCCTGAGTCTGCCCTGGAGGGTGAGACCCTGTTTTCCAGGACCACGGGAAAAGAAGAAAAGGAAATTTTCTTCATCTGTAAGCCATAAATCCTCTCCATCTTCCTGAGGCCACCAGAGATGGGAACAGCTGTGTGGCAGCACTTCCCCAAGGCCCCAGTTCTGTTGAAGATATTGAAATACCAATTTAAATGTCAAAACTGGAGAGCCAGAGAGGAATATGTGGCAGGGAAAGGAGGTAGGGCAACCGTAGAATCACAAAAAATTTGGAAGGGACCTTCAAAGATCATCTAATCCAATGCCCATACCATTGTCAGGGACATCTGTCACTAGATCAGGTTGATCAAAGCCTGCCTAACCTGACCTTGAGCACTTCCAATGATGGAGCATCCAATGATTTTAAAGGAAACAAAATTAATACTGTCTCCTCAGAAAAAGGCATTAATTTGCTTAAAAGATTTTTTGCTCAGTGAGTGCAGAGGACAAGACCTGCTAAGCACACTGTCAGACAGAGTCTGCTGAGGAACAGAGGGAAGAGGCAGGTAGCATCAAACACATGAACTTAAAGAAAGAAGCCAACTATAAGAAACAGACTGTCAGGACCCATGGCTGGATGATGTAGCATATATATCAGGACCCCTCTCCTCCCAGCACAAAGAGAAGATGCTCTCAAACGTCAAGTACATCCAGCTCCAACCAAGGACCACCCCTGGCCCCAGTTCTACACTTTCAGAGCCACTGCTCAAATGTCTGGACATCAAATTTTGATTTCCAGCCTAACTCAGTAGAAGCTACGCTTCCTCTCCATGCACACTTGTTTATCTTGTAGAAAACCATCTTCCCCAAGCACAAACAGCTCTCCTCCCTCTGTGTGATGAATACAGAGCTGTGTAAGATGTCAGAAACCTGAATGTTCTGGGGACTGCAGTGTTCACGCCTCCTGGGATCAGGCAAGGTTAATCCCCCAGAAACTGTCACAGTGGGGAATGCTAACTCTAAATCCTCCAGAAATCCAGCCCAGACAACAGCACGTGGAAGTCTGGTCCAGTGTTTGTAGGACCTATAAAAACACAGCTGTGCCTGCCTCTTCAGCTAGCTACATGGCAGAGACCTGTGCAGAATGTTAATCAGAGCTGTGGTCTTACTGATCATTATTATTATTATCATTACTACTACTGCAGTCATACCTGGGGCCTCCCAAACAGATCCTTGCAACAGCAAGATGGAATCTCTGCTTTGGTAAGTTGAGAAATCTAGTTTGAAACAAGTTGCAGCAAGTCACTATGGAAATAGCAAAGAGAGGGGCTCACAGCACTATGAAAATTGCTCATTTAGCTGGTCTAAACCATGCATGCCTTGAGTGCTTCCAGTCATATTAAAATGCCGCTGGTTTATAAACTGTTGGTTGTTGCAATTTCACCTTTTTTTCATTCATTTAACCATTTCTTTTAAAGTTCCACTGAATACCTTTTAATCAGCACCTTCTGGCTGATTTCTGTGCAGATGTTGGGGGAAAAAAAATAAATAAAATCAAAGTCAAGGTGAGACCAAAGAAATACCTTTAGTGGGAGGCAGGAGGAGAGGGGTGTGCAGCCAATTCTCCCCTGTGCACAGAGTCTGCTCCACAGCCTGTCACTCCAGTGTGCTTTCAATGTGATCAAGAAATAAAACCACAAAATGTGATCAGCTGGGCAGATCTGCTACGTGCTAGCAACATACCTACAAAAATATTATTATTATTATTAATAATAATAATAGTAGAAATGCAAGGCCAGAGGATGCATTTTCCCAAACATTAAAAGCAATTAATGGGAAAAGAAATTAATGGGAAAGAAATTTGCTGACCCCCCAGAGAGATTCCCAACACCATTCCTGCAGCCTCTGGTAGCAATGAACCATCTCCAGCGACATGGCTGGGGCAGGCAAGGCTGCACCAGGCTCTGACATGCACAGACACTTTCTGCCCCATTGCAGCCCTGGGACTGCACTTCCCAGGAGCAGTGCTGCTCCTTGCACTAATCTCTGGCAGAAAGATGCTGCACTGTGTGCTACCCACATGCTGGATGGAAAGCCTACATGCCTCCAGTGAAGCAGCTCTGGTGGGACAAGAGGGATAAAAACACACTGAGGTAGAAGGGGATGCTGCAGCTCTTCCACCTACAGACTCACAGATAACCAGATGGGAAAGACCTGTGACCAACAGAGAACAAATTTAGGCAAAATGACTCACAGTGCCCCTTTATGAAGGGAACCAGCAGGGCATGGAGCTGTCTCCAAGGCTGAATTATTACTGCAAAAACAATGGAGGTCATGGACAAAAAACCCAAACAATTAGGGAGCCTGGGGGAGAGAAGGGAGCCTTAGAAAGTGAATGAAGCATGCTGGACTAAATATTTTCTCACTGTCCTCTTCTTGCCTGCCAGATCCCAGAAGCTTCATATTCTCAGGGTTATATATGGCTGGGCTAATGGCTTTGCACCGGCTGCTGACACCTACCAGCAGCGTGTCACCTTCTGAAAGTGGATTAGCTTAAGCTGCAGGCAGGCTGTCGCATCACTAAGCCAGTGTCTGACCAGGTCTTGGCCAACCCTTAGCTCTTCCAGTCATGTCACATAATGATGAGATCTCCAGAAGCCCAACATCAGACAAGGTAAGGGATTAGCACTGAAAAAGCCTCCCTGTGAGATCCTGATGTCTTGTGGCTTATAAAAGACCTGGCAATGCTCTGCTGCTTGCAGGACCAGGTAGTCAGGGTTGCATGAGAAATACATGTGTGCCGCATCTCCCCTTCTCAGCCTGCAGTGCCTGCTCTGCTTTTAAGGAAAGCCTCCTTCCCCAAATGCCAAGAAACTAAGAATTTTTTAGACGGTGATAATGTTCCTAAGTCACATATAATCAGATCTACAATCATCAAAGCAGCGACAACTAAGGCATACCTACATCTTTCACCAAAAAAAATAGCGGCTGATCAACAACGGTTTTCCTAGGACAACAAACCAACCCTAATGTCATTTTCCATTATTATTTTAAATTTTAAGATAATTAGAAGAATAAGAAATTCCATTTAACTTGACAGTGACATTTTCACTGCACTCCAGAAATGGATTTTTTACTTCTTTAATTCCAAATGTCTTTCTCTTCCTTTTACTCGCTAAGTTTGTTACTGAAGGCAACAGAACAGGTGCATACGACTTCGCTTTTCCCTCCAACACATTTTCTTTTTTCGTTCTGACTTCTCCAAAGTTAGAGCTGCAGAGGAAAAAACTTGTCAGACTTTTCCAACTTTCCTACAAAATGTCCTTAACTTTAGAAGATTGCTTAAGTGTGAGATTTAATATGCTGCTTTGTTGTTCTTTCTCCTTTCCATTACTCTACAATCTTCCTGAAAATGCATATGCTTTGAAAGGGAAAAAAAACAAAACAAAACAAACAAAAAACCAGATGATATTTATCTTACTGCACTCTACACTAAATAGGGAAAAGTGGGGATGCAATGAAGTAGAGCATCCAAAACTGAAAATCAAAAGGTTTGGCTATTTTCTTGAATACAACCAAGATTTCATTTGTGGGGGAAGAGGGAGAGCAGAAAGGAGAGAAGTTTTCCACCGATTTCTATCTATAGCAAATCACCCAGAAAAGGAAAGTCACCACTCTGCTCAGACAGCTACTATTCTCCTAAAATCCTTGGCTTTCACCGTTTTGCTGCAGGAAGGTCCCATCACACACTCTCCACATTCAGCTAGGGGCATTCAACTGGCGGGTTTCCAGCTGCAAACCCCAGAGGCACTCCTGGCTGTGCTCCCTCCCTCCATGTGTCCACAAGCCAGGAACCCAACTCCCACACTTGTTGCTTGATTATGTGAAGAGAGGGGACTTCTATAGCAGGAGGTCGAGGAAGGCTGAGACATAGTGGTTGTTCTCTTGACATAACAACTCCAAAGGCTTTTACGATGGCTATGTAAACATCCTCAGAATTATTTCATATTTAAGAGTGTTCCATAGTAGAGGGAAAAGGTAAAAAATAAAACCCTGAATCAAACCAGCAGGCTCCCACAAACAGATCAACAAAGAGCACGTCAAGAATAGCCTGTGTTAGCAGTCAGAATCAAACTGTTGTGGTTCCTTCCTAAAAATAATAAATACATACCATCACCTCCTGGTTGCTTGTATGGGTTGTACTTTGGCTTGGGGGCAACGACAGGCGCAAACTT
>JAVHNF010059721.1:726-11552 GCA_034783455.1 Micropsitta finschii | reverse complement strand
TTGGATGGAATGGTTTAGTGTGAGGCATCCCTGACCTTGGCAGGGGGGTTGGAACAAGATGATCTTAAGGTCCTTTCCAACCCTGACTACTCTATGATTCTGTGATTACAATTTTACCAGAGTGCAGCCCAATTCTTGACTTCTGTGATATAAGACAATCCTCAGACACTCCAAATATGATCATATGGGATAAAACATTAATCCAACGCCTCAACTACTTGTGGTTACAACAAACTCCAGGTCAATTGCAGTAAAGGTAGACCTGGTGGCCAGCCCAAAATGCTTACTCAAATACAGCAAAGTCTGTGGTTGAACCTTAGAGCTGAGCCAGGAGGTAGCTCTGAGGCAAACAAAGCTCTTCCAATTCTTAAAGCTTATTCTCCTGATAACTTGTCATACAAGTTTTTGAGGGTGATGCTGCACCACGAAGAAAAGTTTGAGATGGATGCTTCAGAATTTTGTGTATAAAATGAGAGAAGACATATAATAATAAGGATGGCAAAAGAACAGGTAGAATGATGCAGAAAGCTTATTTTAGGATTCTCAGACCTAAAGCTCCATTACACAAACGCTATTTTCCTGCAATTTATTTTCAAGGTCCCTCTGCCAAAAAAGAAAAAAAAAGCTGCCTTTATTCTTCTGTGCTTATATTTATTGTCTTGCCTGTGACACAGCTCAGTACTTGGCTTCCTACTTCAGTAAGGCACTGCCAAGCAACATAGAGCTTATCCATCAAATAAAATGGTTAAGGGACTGGACTTCTCAGCTGCAGGAGACATACTAGAATCAGGCCGATCAAGAGAGTCCCACATATGACAAAGGAAATCAAGACAACAAGGGATTAGAAGGGTACAGATGTTAAAGCAAGAACAGGATGTTTGGATGCTGATGCTGGCTGTAAACAAGAAGGAACCATGCAGAACTAACATTCAGCTCAGCAGTTAGATATCAACAAGACCCTAGTGAGACCAAATGGGACCATGGCAGCATATTGACACATAGATAATTGTATTAGCTTTGCAGACTGCTGTGTGTATATGTTTCAGCCTGGGGAGAAACAGCAGGGATCTGAGATCAGTGGGAAACTGATACAGAATGAACAAGGAAACGGTGCAGAGCTTGAAGTCCTACCCAGTGAGGCTAGCATGGATGTAGGTGGGTTTATTTACAATGGGTTCCCTGCACTTCTCTTCTAAAATAGCTATGGTTGCAGGAAGAGTCAGCTGCCACCACCCCTGGAAGAAAACGTATCTGCTACTGGCAGTCTGAACCCCAGGCTCTCAAGAGGGTTTCTGTGAACAGAAAAGCAAGCTGCAGCCCAGAATACAGGCACAGCATGGGCCCCACTCAAGGACAAGAGCATGGTCTTGTGACACCTCAAGGGGCTGGCACTATGAATCAGACTTTGAAACTATAATAACTAAAAAGCAAGCAATTAAATCAATTAATGGGAAAGGAACTGTGTCCAGGATCAAAATCCTTAATCCCTGATTCTTTTCCTCCAACCTGATCTACTTAACTTTTTCTCCCTCAGATGCCAAGCTGTCCTAGAAATCAGAGTCTCAAGTATGGCAAATCCCTAGATGATTTCTTCTCCTTCCTGAGCACTGCATCAGCCTGTGCCTTTTGTGGCAGCTCGGCCCATGGCACCTTTTAAATAATCAGGAAAACCAGCCTTTTTCCTATGATAAAACCGATATCCTAACACACAGAAGAGTGATATTACTGCCAGATAGCTGGGAACTGATGCTGCAGAGAGATTATTAATGAAGAAGGTATTTGAGTGTATTAAAACTGTACAAAAGGAAGTACACAGATCCCTACCTATAAACTGTCAGGAAAATAAGACCACATTTCTGAGTTTCACAACAACAGGTGATTTGACATCATCAAGACATGAGCACCCCAATGTATTCTTGTTTCCCTTTTGAAAACAAAGCAAAAATAAATCTTTTGAGTGCTTCCTCCTTAAAGAAGCTGAAAAAGCCTTCAGTACTGTCAAGATAGAAAAGGTTTTCTGCAGATTACCAAAGTCCTGCTTTTAGCAGGAGACTGGACTATCATCAACACTAAATAAGGCTTGATGTGCTTTTGTCCTTCAAAACATCCAAAATGAAGAACTCCCTGCTATCCGGTGACTTGTTCAAGTGCTGCACTATTTCCCAATGAAAACATTTTTCCAGCACTCCAGCTGAATCTCCCAATCCACTATGTATGTCCATGTCATTTTATTTTGCTACCTGTACAGAAGCATTTGTCTCTGTCATCTTTGTAATGCCCCTGGCAGTAGTCACAGGCTTCCACTTTATCACTCCTTTGTCTCCTCTCCATCAAAGCTCCTTCAGCCTCTTCTTGTAGGCCATGTGCTCTAAGGTTCTTGACTGCCCATCTTCTGGACCCTCTTCAGCTCTTCCACATCCTACCTCAACTGGAGAACTCAGGACTGAATAACAGCCTCTCCAGCATGAAGTAAATGTGAAAAATAACTAATATCAGTCTACCGTCCAGGCATCTCCTGAAGCAACCCCATATCTAGCTTGCTTTCTTGGCAACGATAGCACACATTGGATTCATATGTGAGCTGGTGTTTACTGCCTACTCCAGATCCTTTCCTCAAGCAATAAAGAAGAATAGAAGACATATTTTGAGATGGTGTCTAAGCTGGGAATGCTTCAGAATGCCCATAGCCACATGGACACAACAAGACAATTTACAGCTCATTGAAAAGACAACTGTTAAAAGAGGGGTGTTCTGGAAGCACAGAGAAATGGGTGAAGAAGAATATTTAGAGCAAAGGCAAGCATGACATGACACTGGAGCACATCAAGATAAAGCTCTGTTTTAGTAACCATTGGGCATTAGTTCTGCTCCAAACAGAAACATGTGATTGAAGACAAGTGCTTGAGATTTGATTTTCAGTTCTTCTTTGAAACTCATAAAACCACCAAGCACCAGCTAGGAAATTGTTGTGCTTCCCTTCTACCAGTGTCCATTCATTCAGGAACAGTGGTACTCAAAGCTCTGGGAAAAAATTCCTCAGCTGGTACAAACCACAATACCAGCAATGAAATTAACCCAGCCAGGCATTCACACAGGTCTTGCAATTTTGCTCATCATATTAAAAAGCTAACTCCAGTTGCTCCACCACTATCACACTGGTGTCTTCTGTTTCTGACTACCCAAGTTAACCCTTTACACCCCTTCCCAGAAATCAGTATGAAGTCTTGTGACAAAAGTTTCCACACTAGACTGGCCACATTGGTTCCCTAGATGTGAAACGGCTCAAATCTGACAGTATCCAGGAAGACATTACAATGCTGATCTATCTTCACTACGTCTTCTCGAAAGAATATGTGGGGAATTGGAAGAGAGGAAACAAATCATCAGCAGATGGCATTTTTGGAGTGAAGGAAGAACCGAACTTTTAATGTACCTAGAGACAGTGACACTGATGCATTTTAGCCATTGCTGGCAAACACTTGCATTCTGCTTTTGAACTACACTAGGGCAGCTGAGCCATAGAGCTGGCAACTGCACATGCAGCTCAGTTTATTGAACGCCCTCTAATAGCTGCTAGCACTATTTCACAAGTCTAAGGCAAAGCATGTCTCCACACACAACTAAGCCTCTGCTAGGCATTTCAGCATGCCTTTGCTGTGCAACGCACGTATTTTTCTTTCAAAGTAACACAGCTGCCAACATCTTAATCATTCCATGGGGACCTTCAGCCCCCCAGCCCCTTAAGTGCTTCATTACTTCCAGTGAACTCCTGTAGAGCTCACACCCCAGGTAAGCTGTGTGAGCACAGCTCTCTGTCAGCTAAAGAAAGCAGACTGAATTGCAGGAGATCAGAACCTATGCAAATCAGATCTAACAGTCTATCTACCATAACTCTTCATTCCCACAAGTTTGGCCTCATTTACTGCAAAATATCTAGGACAAAAGGCAAGACAGCAACAAGAAACCACCTTTGAGACCAAAATTATTGCATGTTTCTTTTCATGAGATCCTGTGGGAGAGAAGATGCTTCCTCCTCTGCGTGGACTCTCTAAGGGGCTATGGAGACCAGCCAAATAACATTAACTGAGGCACCTGAGTTGTGTGTACATCCCCAAAGCTTTCTTGTTTTTAAGTAAGAAACTGCTGCCTTAAGTCATAAAAATACTATGTTTTGAAATTGTAGTATGTTCTTGGCACAGAAAAAATAATAAATTGCAAATGCAAGCAATACAGAAACTTGAGCTGCCCTTTGTTTCTGCAGGACTTAAAAGACTAAGGGGAAAATCTAAGCAACAAATTAAACTGATCCATGGAAAAATGGAGTCTGTTAGGACTAGTATGCAAATATCTGTTTTGAAACTAGCTTGCACACATGAAGGCACAACCTACCCTTTTAAGTTTCTAGGTTGCTCCCATCAGGTTTCTTGAGATGACACTGCTGGAGATGTCATCCTGAGAATCAATTCCAATGCAAGTCCCTTTTTAATGCAAGCTACATCAGCACCATTTTTTTGTGAAACAACATCACAAGGGAACAGCTTCACCTGCTCTCTCCATGCCAGCTCTGCTCTCCCTGCCATGTAACCCCCTCTACAATCCATTGCCTTTCCAACTGAAGCTATGATCTAATGGCTTATAATGATGCAGAAAGGCTATTTAATCATGCAAGGAATGCCAACACATATTTATGCATACACATGTGCGCATCCCTGCTTTTTTGATTCTACATAATTTGCTCAGGAAACTGGTAGAGGGAAAGAATAAAGAGAGGAACCAACAGCTGCTCACATGAATCAACGCTTCCAGGTTCTCTCTTTTGCAGCTCATCTCACTCATACTTGTGGTTTCAACATGTGATTCACATTAGGCCCCTCTGCCCACCATTTGATGGTTCTGCTAAACAGATGTGAATTTATTTAGTTACAGAGCCTGCTCTTTACACTGCCTCTTTGTAGAACAGATGGGTTTCTCTTGTTTTCATGCTTAACAATATTCAGATAACAATTGTACTCAGCACACAGGTTTGCCTGACAATTTCATATGAAAAAGAACAACACATGAATGTAGACATGATGTCACAGGAGCTCTTCAGCAGCTAGGACACACCATGAGAGGCGACTGTACTGATGGAGAATGCCAAACTGCAACACCAGCAGCACTGAAAGAAGCTCAAGACCTCTAGGATTCCTGGGGACAGACCCATAACTTCAGGCAAATGAGAGATGCATGCTGCACCTAGCAGGGTACAGAAGATAAAACTTCACCAACTGCCCATCACAAAGCATGCTTCCTCACACAAGAACTGCGGAAGAGCAAGCAGAAGGGCAAGCTCCTGCAACATTCATGAGGATATGAAACCATGTGCATCTCTGGGGACTCCTCAGCATGGTGAAATAGCCTGGAAAAGCTATTCGCTCCCTGTGTGGGCATTCTTCTTTCTGCACTGAGAGTGCCTTTGGCAATGGATGAAGCAGAACTGCACAAAGGCCCTCTCAGAGCAGAATAAGACTGCCCACATGAGAAGTACGCTCAGAACAACTATTGCACTTTAAATTCACACCCTGACTTTGTTTCACAATACTCTCCCTGTGCAGAAAGGCCCTAGGCTTCAGATACAATTTCTGCCCATATTATCAATAGCTGAGTGCTGCTCTCATCTGAGGGTAGAATATGGCCTATACAAGAGGCCAAAGTACAATCTATGAGAAGAAGGATGAGCTTCACACTTACTTGGCACTATCCTATATATGGAGGTACCTCTATATTGCTCTTATAGCTGAACACTGATGACTTCATCCCAGCAAATGGCCCTGCTGTGTGGGTAAATCACCTCTGCTTTACCACAGAAACCATGAACAGGATATGTCTACATGGTGCACATAATGTAATGCCCATTCCTGTGCAAGGATCTAATCCCTTTTGAAAAACTGCAGCCCCTCAGTCACAGCTTTACCCTCTATGCATTGCCCATCTGTCATAAAAATTACCTCAGTTTTTAGGATAATCTACTTTGGAATTTCATTAACTGACCAGGAAAAGAAAAGTTACATATGCACACAAACACTTTAAATGTGGTTACATTAAAATTTGGTTATCTGGAGAATGAGACTCCAAGTTTCAGAAGGGAAGCAAAAGTAGAATTCTCTGCCTAAAAGGCACCCCAGGACATGGCCATTAACATCCCTCCCTTGGGGTCCTAAAGGTGAAAAACTAAAAAATATGTGTGGCTTTCTTCTGGGGGTGTGTGCATACAGTTGAGTAACATTAAAAAGCTAGTAGGTATTAGGCAGTATTTTTTTAATGCCTAATAGAATAAAAAAGAATAAGTGGGACTGAAAAGGACAGATGAGTTCTTGCAGGGTGACAGGCACTTCCAGCTACAAAGCACCTTGCATCTTCTAAGAGTTTTTCCTTTCTTTTTTTCTTAGCAAGCTCTGAGCTACCTCAGTGTAATTTTAATTCCTACTAATGACCGTGCTATCCGAATATCTGTGTATAGACCATATACCAGCACTTCACTTTTTTGTACATCTTAAGAAGCAGCAAAGCAAATCACTGTAAAAGAGACTTTCATAAGCATAAAGCCAATTTACTTGCCCAATTCCCAAAGGCTGGCTGCCTAACCTTCAATGTTAGCCTTCAATAACTTTCTCCCAGCAGTCAAACAACTTGCTTTCTTTCCTCCATATAAGTAAAATGAAATTCCCTCCCACTTCATCCTACCTGCTCTGCAAACCTGGTGGGGTTTGTGCATCTGCTGGGGCAGGACTAGACAGAACACAGGATCAAAGAACAGGGCTCCCCTGACATATCTGGGTTATGCAGGAAATCTTTCCAGGTATCACTCTCCATCTGCATCCTCCCTTCCATGTTGCCTCCATCCAGGCTCTGGGGATAACATTCATCCCCTTCTTTACAACACTCTGTGCTCAGAGACAAAAAGTGCTCTGTAAGGGCTATCCCACTGCACAGTGCACAGGGCTGAAAGACCTCCAAAATGCAAAGTACAGATATACGGATTTCAGTGGAGGGCTAAAACTGAGGGGTAGTTGGAGCTGTCTCAGCTGGCAAAGGCTCATGATGGATAGCAGTGAGCTGTTCAGTAGAAAATCAAGAAAATATTTTGAATGCCTTCCTAAAAGGAACAAATAGGTCCAACACTCCAACAGAAGGGGATTTTTTGCATCTCTGAATGATAGTGATTCGCTTTTATGGCCTGCGGCTGCTTGGGAAATTCAAAGCTATTTCTCTAAAGAATTCACTTGGACAAGCTTTATGGCTTTGATTAATTAACTATTTTTTAACGCTAATCCACCCCAGTGATATTTGTCCTCCTTTTCCCCATGTGCACAGAAGCACAGACACAGACAAATACTACACAAAAGCAAACATTAGCCAGATGAACAGCCAGGAACAATGACATCCAGAGCCCATAACCAAACACCAACTTCATTCTGTTATGTTCTTTTCTATTCTAGCAGCTCAAGATCCTTTGGCCCAGGATGACCTGCTAATGGAAATCAAGGAATCAAATTTCAATGCCCAGCAGGTATAACACTCACACAGTGATTTGGCCACAACTATTCTCACTCAAGTAAAAAAATCTAAATAATTTCCCCTAAAAGTTGTAATAAAACATGGCTAAAAGGCCTTATTTGAAACTTAATAGAAACCGCTGCAAGTAGCCCAACTGTTGTCTCGTCCTCCAGATGGTGCAGAAATGGTGATATGCAAAGACTAATGATGAGTCAAGAATATGGCTGAAGTGACCAGGCACCCACCATCTTACTGGAACTGCTCTCCAGTAAGATGGAGAGCAATTCCAGGCTTACAAATTGAGCACAACATTAAGCAAATCTCCATTTACAATCTCAGTATAAAATCTTGTGTCCCTGTTTAGGGCACAAAAGTCTAACTGTGTACCAGGAACACACCAAGCATCTAAGCCAATAGTCAATTACCTGACATGGTAGTGGCACCACTGTGGCATCCTATGACATACATAGCAGCCAATACACAAAGACACAACCCAAGTAAGGGACAACCTCTGCTCTGCGGATCCTTTGGCATTCAGGCTGCTACCTAAACTTTGTTGGCTGCCTTTGGGTAACAGATTCAGGCAGTATTTCCTGTGGCAGAGAATTACACAGGCTGATTACCCTCTGTGGAAAAATGAAGAAATCCTGGAAGCAATTTTCTGTCTCAATTGTTCCCAGAGCACAGGAACAATGTTTTAGCCCTCTTCCTATTTTCTGCTCAATACCATCCAGGCTCAATGGGTAGAATCCATCACAACACCACCTCAGTCTGGGTCCTGGAAACACCCAAGTGAAACTTTACATGAGTAGCCCTACTGACTTCAAATAGAGTCAGACTTGCACTTGGTCACAACATTTTAGAGGACAAAACTGGATCAGAACAAAATAGGTGACAAAGTCAAAGTACCTGGGAAATGTTCAGTCCTAGGTAGGACCAGGCTTTTCTCAATAGCATAACACAGATAAACAGTGTTTCTGATGCACATTTCTTAACCTAGCTCTTTCAAAATTCATTTCCAGATTTTTCAAGGAGATCAGGTAACAGCAGCTGTACCTGAGAATTGTGCATCACAGGCAGAGTTCATAAAACAACAGATCATTTTCTCAAACTAAAAATTTTATTACTGGGGAGGAGGGGTGGTGTAGGTAAAAAGCACAGATACCTTCTACAGGAGGAAAAAAAAACACCACACCATTTTTAAGAGAAAAATCTAAATGCCGATGGCTTTCTACCAGAGCCTGACAGCATTCCCATGCAAAATTACCACCCCAGCACTGACAGCATTTGAGGTGTGAAAAGCTGGTTTCTGTTTCCTGGACTGCTCATGAGGACCACAACCAGGAGGCAGCACTGCCCCAGTGCACTGGGGACTCCCAAGCTGCACAAATTGAAGAGATGTGGTTTGGCTTAAGACTGACCCAAGAGGGAGAAAGGACTGGGTACTGCATACCAAACCCCACCACTCTACTTATGTGGAAGCAGTGACTCCAAATAGAAATTTTTCAGCATTTTGACAACAAATACTTTTCACTAAGGTAGACACCCACACTCAAGAATTATTCAATCAGAACCTTATTTTCCATCCAAGAGAGTTTTGATAGAAAATGTTCCATTTGCTCTAATCAATGGGGCTTACGCATCAGTCAAAATATTTTCTCGAACTGAAACCTTCAGTGCCAGAGTGGGAGAGCAAGCTCTTTAGACAATCTGTCTCCAAAGGCAGGTACTGACCTTTTTTTAATAAAGGTAACATTTAAAATACTGTTACTTTTCAGCCAACGTTTCTGGGAGAGGGAGGGAAGGGGGCTGCATACCTGCTGCAGAATTGCATGGCCAATCTTAGTATCGCTTAATTTTCAAACGAGGAATTTGATAATAAACAACTTTTCCCTTGTACACAAACATTTCTAATTTCATGCCCTGCTAATCATACATCTGTTAGAGCTCCTTTTCTATCCGCTGCAGTAACAATAACAAAAGAAAAATCATCGCACTAACAATGTGGTTTGTCTAAAATGAAAATTGAATAATAATCAATTGTCATCTGCAGCACGAGGGAATGCAGCAAGCAGCAACACTCGCTCGATGGAGGTGACAGCCACATGGTTTGAAAAGTGACAACTTCACTCTGTCTTGCCACTGGCCCTTGCTGTGGCAGCCCCTCTGTCATCAGTCCTGTTGGTATAAGAGACTTTTTGGGACTGGCATCACCAGATGGCATCTCTCATGCTTCCTGGTGGTCCACACCAGGCCCCACCACCAGCAGAGCCTCTCATGCCACCATTGCCTCACCCACCAGCCACATACTTCCCCCTTCCCTTCCCCTCTTTATTTTTTCGTCTCCTCCTCTATCATCAGGACATTACTTGTGAGAGATGCTACAGCAATGACTGCCTTCCCAAATCTCTTACCACTGGTGAGACCCTGTGGGCCTCAGTGTACCAAACTTCAGACATGTTCAGCTCCCTTGTCTGTGCCTTCCACATACAAGAGTTTGTAACTAAACAGCTACTCAAAAGTGTACTTAAATACGTGATTACACCCCTGAAATCAAATTCTGATCTCTTCAATAATGTTAGCAGAAGGGTTGAGGCTATTATTAGATATTATATAGGCCCATCTGAAATGCCAAGTTAATCAGGCTCCAAGAAACACCCACAATCAAGAAGACCATCTGATTTGACTTAAGGAAGAAAGTTTTTAAGATGACACACCAGAACAGGTTGTCCAGAGAAGCTGTGGATGCCCCATTATTGGAAGTGCTCAAGACTAGGCTGGATGGGGCTTTGAGCAACCTGGTCTAGTGAAAGATGTCCCTCCCTATGGCAGAGGGGGTTGGAACTGGATGATCTTAAGGTCCTTTCTAACCCTAACTATTCTATGGTTCTATGTGCTTGAATTGTAGCTGTGTGGTAGTCTTCCCTTTGCTGTAGTTCTCTTGTAGCCCACTGGGTTGTTAAAAGCAAGAGGGTATTTTGAAATACAAACTCCATATATTCCTCTGTCTTCTCTGTTATTTTTTTAATATGTCTGGATAATTACAGGACCATTAATGATACAAAGTAGAGCTTTGGAAGTTCTTAAAATGTGAATTCTGTCTGTCATAAAATAAAGAACCTTTCTCTTTATATCCCAGTTTTAATCCCAGACTGGTTTGTGTTGGAAGGGACCTTAAAGCTCATCCAGTTCCAGCCCCTGCCACAGGCAGGCACCCCTTCCACTGGAGCAGCTTGCTCCAAGCCCCTGTGTCCAACCTGGCCTTGAACACTGCCAGGGATGGGGCAGCC
>JAVHNF010059720.1:10576-21065 GCA_034783455.1 Micropsitta finschii | reverse complement strand
ATCTGTGCGGGCACCTGCATCTCCAGTTGCTTCCTCTGCTTCCCCAGGAGACAGCAGACGCCTTTTAACCGAGATTGCCCCATCCCCACCTCTCACGTACCTTCTGCAGCTTGTCTGCCTTCTCATAGTACCCCTCCAGCTCCTGCCGCAGCACGTGGTTCTCCTCGGACAGCATCTCTACCATCTGCTGCGCCCGCTCCACGATGGCGAAGGCATCGGGTGTTAGCTGCTGGCCCGGTGGCGTCGGTGCCTGGGCAGGAGCCTGCAACGGGGGCAAGGTACCCGGGAGCAGGGGGCCGGTGGCAGTGGTGGCTTGTGAGGACATAGGGCTGTGCTGCTGGGCCGGCGGCGGCGGGAAGGGCGGCTGGCATTGTCGGCTGTGGGGAAGCACACATAGGGGAGGCGTTAGAGCCACGCGCCCCTCGAAACGCGCGCGCGGGACCGGTCGCCTGATGCCTGCTGGGTTTATGGACTGTTGTGAGCGTGCGGTTGTGGTTCCGGTCCTCGGTCACTCCTGAACACCAACAATCGCAGCAGGCGGCGGGTAAATTGTCTCCTCGCCTGCTCTTGACAGTGATGTATGCATCTGGCATGAAGGGATAAAGGAAGCATTGACTGGAAAGCGGCGCTTTTGCCTAGGTGAGCAGCTAATATTTCAGCAGGCAGCCAGCCCCTCCCTGCTCCCCCTTGCCACAAACCCCGCCGCTGAGCAGCACAAGCCGGCGGGCTCGAAGGAAACACAAGGGATGCATTACTCACCCTTGGAACACCGCTCCCTGCCTGGAGCGAGACCGGCTGATGGGTTGAACTGGGAGGCGAAAGGAAGTGATGTGAGAGAAGCAGCATCCCTGAGCGGCTTCAGCAAGCGCCAAAGGGAAGGGCTGCTGCGGAGCTGCTGGAGGCACAGCCCCAGTCAGTCACAGCAAGCCACGAAAGGCATCTTCTAGCGTGAGACCTCATTGTGTCACTCCCCGACTAACAGCATCCATCACCCAGGCTCATGCTGGGGAAGGACAAGAAGCGAACTGGCAGAGGATCTGCTTGCGGGCTAGGCTTTGTGATGGTGCAGGCTCTTTAATCCACCCAGTCACAATTTGCAGTGGCTGGACGATAACCCAGGAGGATGTCCTAGCTGTGAGGGCAAGCCTGTGGCTGTGAGCTCAAGAAAGGAGACAGCCCCTGTTTCAAAAGGAGGGAATTCCAGCAGGGAGCAGTTCATCTCCATCCCTCCATCCACCACACATGCACCTTCAGAGCCTGGGCCAGGGTGAGCAGCCCCACGCAGAGCCCCGCTGTGCACAGGCTGAGCCGCTCCTCATCCCAGATGCCAAAGCTGTGGAATTTCTACAGCACACTTGTCCAACAGCCTCAACCCAGACCATGTGGGATGGCTATGCCAGAATCCAGCTTGGCTGGACAATAAGCTGGCTGCTGGATCCCACCTGAAGTCTACAATCGAGCGCCCTCTGAAAGGTGCATTTTAGCTTAACCACAAGGTGTAGATACTGCTGCCTTTATTTCTCTACCCTACACAAGGCAGGAGATCTACCAAACAGATGTATTTACCCCATTCGGCCTCAAAGATCCATGAATGCTATCTTTTACACAGAAGATTTTGTGCTATATAAATACACAATAAATAGGATGACCATTTTCTTCAACACCTACATGGCAATTTTAAAGCCCTGCCCTCAATGCAACCAGCCCTTCCTTAGACCAAAACCATGTCTCCTAGCAGTGCCTGGTGTTCAGAGCCCATGTGGGCCAATCAGTCCAATAAGCCTGTGCCCCACCATGAGCACAGCTCCCACACCATCCTCACAGTGTCCCCTTCCTTCTGGTGCTGCAGTGTGTAAATCCCAGTAAGGAATTCCACACGTATCACGGGACTGGAATATTTCTTTGCTCAAAAATCTGAACAATAAAGAACATCGGAAGTGAGGGATGTCAAGGAAAAGATGCTCCACAAGCACAAGCACATGCAGCCAGCACCTTGCCAGTGCTGCTGACAGCCACTCTGCACTTGTGCATTTGACCACAGCAATCTGTTCAGCTGCGAGTTTGCTTGTCTTCACCAAAATACAGGCCACGGCTGACTTTATGCAGGTAAAAGCCCTGTCTGGACACAGTTATACCACTACAAATGCACAGATTTGCTATGGGTACCGATTTTCTCACTTCTTTATGGGAATAGCTTAAAGCAATGTAATTAAATTGATCTCTGACTCTAAACCAGTAGAGATATAGCAATTTTTTTCTTTATTATTATCTTTGGTCATAAATGCACCCTTTAAATGCTTACAGGATCTCCTGACACTGCTCATTTGGAAAATCTCTACCTCCCATCAGTTTAACCTTTCCACACACCCTTCAGTCTGTCTAGCTTTACCCTACAGAGAGAGAAAAGATCCCTGGCATCTCCATTTTCTTGACCTGCAAACCACTTATTGAGCTACTACAGATTTACACCTTGTAGCAGCAGCCATGCACCAGAGTCTCAATAGGGAGGGCCACAGGAAAGATTCTCCAAAGCGTTTTCCAGCTTGGAAAACTGAACAGGCACAATCCACATTATGCCTTTGAACCATGGCTGTTCAACATAATGAGCATGTTTCTGACTCCCCTTTTTCTTGTTTGATCTGTCCCAGTTTAATTCTGACTTAGCCAACTGCAAGATCTCTGAGTGCCTATGCAATAAGGTCAGCACAACAATTCACATTAGCAAATCAACATTTATAGGAGCAGGAGAGTTACACCATCAGCTTAGTTCACATCCAACCTCTCGTGTAAAGCTCCAAAGAAATGAAGCGATCAGGATTATCCTGAGCTCCTTTGGGCTTAGCAAAGAATGACATTCTCAAAATGCTTCTACTGCATTTTAAATGTTGATCTTGCTCTGCATTACAGCAAGTTAAAATCTTCCAGCAAACACGTTTTCCTCAGAAATCAGCCTTCTCAGAAGCATGAATATTACGAGTTTTGGACACTTTATCTACATTTCTGTTATAAACATACTTCTTTTGTTGGTGTCATTTTAAAAGTAGGGCTCCTATATACTTCTGCAAGGCAATGTCAAGAAGAAATAAAGTAAGGAAACCAGGTTTTTGAATAGAGAGCACCAGGCCGGCAGTGAGCCTTTCAAGGGCTACCATGCTAGGGCTACCAGACTGCACTCTCTCTTTTCAGTGTTGTATAGCTTCTGATACATATAATACCCACTATATATAGCTTGCAATACAGGAAAATACGTGACCATGGACCTCACTTTCATGAGAAATCCCACAGAATTCAGCAAGGCTACCCAAGCCTCAAAGTTTAGGCATGGTCTTAATACACCTCTTATACTGGAGCCCCTGGAGCAAGGATAGCTGGGCAAGGATGACTGGATTTCTGGAGATACAGGAGTTCTGGAGGAATTTGTAGCTGTATGTAGGAATAAGACACCTTATAGAAATAAAGAAGAGCTGTTGCTCAATAAAGCGGGGCAGTATTAGGAAGTAATAAAACAAAAATGCCTGTAAATGTTCTGGAAAGTCCACCTCTGCCCTGCTGCAGGTACAATGCAGTTCTCCTTTATGTAAGGAGGGAGAGCAGCCAGAGGAGGAAGGACTTTGCTTCCTACATACCATGGCATCTACATTCATAATTAAAATGCCCTCCTCTAACCTATTCAGCTCATCTTTCTCTGAATGCTCTGCCTTCTTTTGCCTCCAGGGCAGCATGGCCTACTATCTCTTAAAGGCTCTCCCTCAAGGGACACAAGTTTACACATTCACCATGGATGCTCTAGTCTAGCTAGTCAGTGAAGAGAAAGAGGTGCTCCTGGGGTGCAGCTCTCTGAAGTTGCCTTAGACAATGAGACAATGAGAGTAAAATGTGCATGAAAGATGCTAATCCTGACCACTGACTGGGAGCCTTGCGTCTGCACACTAACCTCAGACCCAGGGGTCTACCTGACTTCAGCTGTGATTTCTGCAGTCACGAAGAAGACTTCAAATGCTGCTCTTTGTAGCTGTGAATAACACAGAGGAATCAGTGTTGACACCATGCAGGAAAAAGACAGGATAATGGGAAAGCCAGCAAGCCCAGCCTGATGGCCATGGTGCAAGGAAACACAGTTATAGGGCCACTGTTAAATGCTGATACAGCCAGAAATGGAAGAAGACTTTCCATAGCCAAGACATAGCCCTCATGGTATCCTCTGCCTTACAGAATCACAGTTACAGCACCTTGTAACACAAAGGTATGTTTCAAAACCCATTTTGGACACTTAGGCTCACATCTCCAAGCAAAATTATCATCTGAAGAGACACATGCTGTATTAAACATATCCTGCATAGTTCAGAGACAGGATATAGCATCTCTTCACAGGGATCCACACTCAGAACAGATAGTCCTTCTAAAGCCCGGCTGACTTCCAGCAAAGGAAAACGTGCCTTCCTCAACCTCTGCACTCCTAAAGGAGCTGACTGGATAAGGAGAAATGACAAGGGCATCACCCAAACTGACGGGTGATGCTTTCTCTTTCACTTCTTTAAATGAAAGGCAGATCGGACCAAAAGGAGAGGACACAAAGCTCTTCTGCAGGGCTGCCAGCATCCTCATCAGCTGGAAACACAGCCTCCTGCCCACACTCATGGTTTTGGGCTATCCTCACAGAGAAACGCCAGCAGAAGGCAGCTTCGGTGTGACGTCCCTGGCCTTGGCCATGCTGCCAGCACACCCGCCTGGGTGTCTCAGGGAGGAAAAGAAGCTCCTTGTAGTCCCCTTAGCGGCCACAGACATGTGGCCGAACGACTGAATATCATCAGGTTGTCTGAAAACAGCAGTAATGTGTGCACGGGGTTAATGCACAAATAACCAGAGAAGCCACAGGCTATTCCGGCAGCTAAACATAGGCTTCCGCATCCAGGCAGGGTGGGATTTAATGAGGCACATGAAAAACTGGGGTATCTTTAAAAACAGCCCAGCTTTATGATTCAATGGCAAGCAGTCATTTAAAATGCTTGGATTAAATCAGAATTAAAAGGGGCCCGCATGACTGATTTCTGCATGTAGTCACGAACGAAGTCCCCTCAACAAGCAGTGGTGTTCCCAGTTCAAGGCTTCATCTGCATTACACGCCGTTCATTAACATTATCAGATGATAATTTTGCCCTGCAAACCTTTGTGTAATCACTCCCAAGGAAGCTGGGTCAAGTCTTGCCAGCACTAACAGAAAGAAATCACTGTGGATAAAAGACATCAGGACCTGACAGGGGCCAATGGAAGCAATGAAGAGGATTCATTGCATTGCGTGATCTGGATTACTGTTTAAGCAGGGCACAGAGAAACAATATGGAATTGAGCAGGTCCAAATTCATCCACCCAGGAATAAATATAGCAATTTAATACTGTAGCAATAAGCTACAGTAAAAGGGTGGAAAATCCTCCTCTGGGCTGTGACTACCCTAACATGCTCAACAAGATAACAAGATGGATGAGGTGCCAATGTCTGAAATGGCAAGTGCAATTAGCTACACAAATGAGGAACATTGAGTCGCATTGCAGAGGTGATGTTATATCTGATTAACTTCTGGTGCTGCAGTGGTGTCCAAGTCAGCTTTCCACAGTGAAAAAAGGGGATTTGACAACAGTGAAACAGTTACAGGGCTCCAGGCTCCGTACGTTAAGTGCATTACAGGACTGATAGCACATGGCTCCTCACTGTATCTGACAAAGACATTGCAAAATCCCAACTGGTAACTAGAAAATACAGACTGAAACGAAGATGCAGAACGGTGCCAGAGATGGCAAGCAGCTAGTGGAACAAGCCTGCAAAGGCTGTGATGGACTCTCCAGGCACAGAGTGCTATAATCTCCAGGACTGAGTGTTTCACAAAATGGGATTAATTCAGGGCATCGGGCAAAAAATTAAGTAAGATTATTTCCAAGCCCTTTTACCTGAGAAGCTGCGACTCTCTGAACAGGCACCTAAGGAACGTTAGCAAAGACACCATTCAGGAATGGCTGCACATCTAGGAAAGGAAAGGTTTTCTGTTACACTTGGCCAACTTGAAGCATTCAGAAAGTGTGAGTCAGGGCCCCAGGCATCACGAAACTGCCTTAAAAATACGGTATTATAAACCAGGAACAAATATTGGTTCCTTTTTATTTGCCTTCTGGGTTTTATGCCTTTTAAGCTGCAGGGTTCCAGCTGTGCTCTGCAATCATGATGTCCATAAAGCAGAGGTCACCAAGTCTAATTTATATCAATGCTGCAGCATACGACTCTAGGATGTCTTCAGGACAATACCAAATCTCTTGAGATTTACAGTAAAGTTGTGAGGTCTCCCCATGGTGATTATAAAGGCAACATTCCCTTTAACACCAGCCACAGGCAAAGCAAAAAGCCAAGTGAAAAAAGCAAGTTAAGCAGCAGCTGCAGTCATCCCATCTCCTCCAACAGCTCCCTATGAGCATTTCTGGTTCCCAGCCACATCTCCCTCATCACAGAAGCAGGGGAATGGGGTGTCAGTGACCTTACAGGTCTATCCCAACCCTGGTATCTGCGGGTGCTTCCTCTGGATCTACGCAGCTCTGTGCTGCTCTCTTTCTTAGAAGGCAGAATCCTTTTGCATAGTCCCTGTCCAGAGGATGCCAGGATGGGAATGACCCCATCCTTGGGAAAGATAAGGCCAGTAAAGAAGGAAGGAGATACTGGAATATATAAGATTCCCATTGGCAAAGCTCTGCTTCCACCAGTTTCTTTCCCAGGCCCTCCCGGGGAGATGAAAGCTGGAATTTCTCACCTTGCTTGCTCCTCTAACAGAACAAACAGCCTCTCCAAACCCTACTCTTCCATTAACCTCATGAAATCAGGCAGTCCCCTACCTCAACCTCTCTTACCAAGGTCCTCCATCCCATCCAGATGGCTGACCGTGAGCCTCCCCGGAGTGCAGGTAAGGGGCAAGCAGCAAGTAAGAGCCAAGAGCAGAGGCACAGGCAGGTTTGCACTCGGAGCAACCCAGCAGTGTAACACAGCCCCGGCTCTCCTCCAGCAGTGGTCAGACAAGTTCTCTAGCAGAGATGGGGCTGACATCCATCAGGAGGCAACCTGCTTCCATAGAGAGGAATATTAGGGGCAGACAACATTTTGCTGCATTTTATAACCAATCCAGACCATGCCCATCCTGCAACACAGCCAGAAATGGGCACAAGGATGTGCAGGGGCACAGCTGCAGAGAAACAGCAAGCAATGAGCACATGAACCAGCTGGTTTCTCCCCACCGCTGCTAGGGTGATCCAGCAGAGCCTTGGGGTAAGGCTGACCCATGCTGCTGGCATGGAAACCTGCACTGAAATCAAGGCATTTCTCAGCATTACCTTGCTGACCAGGCACCTGGGGAAGGTTTCGGAAGTAGCCCCAAAGGGTTTCCCACTTGACAGCAGTGCCATTCCTCATTAGCTGAAGCAGTGAATGCAGCACCCACGACCACTCACGTACATGGACTCAGCAGAAGAGACCGTGGTTATTGAATCGGCATTTTCCAAGAATGACAAAAAGCCCCAAACCGGCTCCTTTTCTGTTGGGGATGAATCTCCTGGGTGCCAGAGATGTTTGTTAGGACTGTGAATGGCTGCGGGGAAGCATGGCTCCTGTTGCCCTCGAGTCTATACAGCTGTTTCTTAGCATAAACAGAGATTTGTGCTGAGCTCTTAAAAATGCCATTTTCCTCTGAAAAAGCTTCATAATCTCGGCACAGTGGAAGGCTGGTAATGAAAACACACGTGTAGTTGGAGGAGGGCCAGCGGTGCTCAGTACGGGCCCTGTGCTTGTCACAACTGCCTTGCAACATCCACCAAATCCATGCTCTGAGTGCATGCAACTAAAGTCAACACCAATAAAACCTCTGGGGATTTTGGGGTCGGTAATGACCTAATCATAGAATCACAGCACGGTTTGGGTTGGAAAGGACCTTAAGATCACCCAGTTCCAAACCCCTGCCATGGGCAGGGACACCTCTCACTAGACCGTATCACCCAAGGCTCTGTCCAACCTGGCAGCTTGCAACATGAAAGCCACTCACATTCACATCAGACAACTCCAGCATTCCCAATCCAGCAAAATACTGTCTGGGAGGTCAAAGAGAGCAAGGAGACAGAGACACTCTTGCATTCAGGTACAGCAAGGAAAAGGGAGCCCTCACTGCATGGGCTCACCATCCTGGCTGGGCACTGAGCAGGACCTGCACCGCTCGCAGGGATCAGTGCACAGTGAGTGAACACTGGATTACTCTTAATGCGCTTGGAATAAACCTGTGCTCATGAGGAGGCCTGGCATGAGGGGCACAGTACCATGACAGCCCCCATGAGCAACGCTGGGACGGTTTAAGTGGGACATTAGCAGCGTGTTGTGCTTTATACAGCCCTCCTGGAGGTGCAGATGCCTCCATCACCCATCCCATGCTGGCCCAGCCATAGGGTGTGATGTCCCCACCATGTGCCTAAGGCTGAAGCCCACAGGGGCCATGGTTCATGAGACCAAATCCATGCAGAAGCTCCTCTGGCATGGGCAGGATCAGACCCCTTACCCTTGATGATGGCCATTACCTGCTGATTCCATACTCGGGGGGTGGCTGGTACCGGACCAGGGCCACCTCTGTGCGGGCAGAGGGCTGCGGGGCAGCAAAGGAAGCCTTGAGGACCTCCTGCGCCGGCTGCTCTCCATAGAACATCCCGTGCTCCTGCGCCTTGCTGCCTGGAGCGGCTGCCTTGCCTTTGTAGGGGTACTCGGGCGGCGGGCCCCGTGGGTCCGTAGCCTTGCTGGGCTGTGGGGCTGCCTTGAAGCCTTTCGTGCCGCCCGGTGCTGGGGGATGCTGCTTGGCACCATTCCTCTCCAGCGAGAGCTGCATGATCCTCTCGCTCAGAGAGCGGACGTGGCCCTGCTTCAGCTCCTTCAGCGCCTCATCCTTATGCGCCTGCCCGCTGTTGGCTCTGTTCACCGTCGGCCTCCCCTCCGTCCTGGACTTCTGGCTGGATGTGCCATAAAACCCCGTAGCGGCCGCAGTGGCCGTGGGCGCCTGTCCTCGGAAGAACTGAGACTGAGCCTTGGCTTCCTCGTAGGTGGGGAGCTCCTCGGTGCCATGCGGGGGCTGCGGTGCTCGGGGCTGCTTCTCCATCGCAGCACCGTCCCCCTGGTGCTCCTGCCCCTGCGGTTCCTGCCGCCCCGACGGCTGGACCATTGGCGGCTCTTCGGGAGCGAGGTTCTCTGCGGAAGAGAGAGTGCTGGCAGTGCTGTTGGAGGGGCCGGCGCTGCCCATCGCCTGGTGCTGTATGGCCAGCAGGTTCATGTTCTCGCTGGGGTTGCCATACCTCAGCCGCTCCTGGATCAGGCGCTGCAGGACTGTGCCGGCTGCCACCTCGTCCGCCCCTCGCATCTCCGCCTCTGGGACCCGGCGGAAGCTGGGTGGGCGCAGGGTGCAGAGGGCCTCCTCGGCTGGGCAGGGAGAGACAGAGGTGGCCATTAGCTCTGCTGACCAGGAGGATGGAGCTCCTACACCCCACCGCTCCAACCCTGTGCCCAGGATGCACCCCAGAGGCACTGCCCTGCCAGGGCCCCCCTGCAGGAGAGGGGACATGGCTGGAAGCCACCAAAGGAGGCAGGGCACTACTCTCTGCTCATCCCCCCACCCTAAATCATCCTTAGTTAGCTGCAGTGACCCCTAGAAACATACTCCCAGCCCTTCCCTCCATAATACTCCATGTGCACAATACCCACAGCACTGAACATCCTCCTAAGTCAATGGAGGGACCGGCAATGCCATAAGGAAATATGGTCTTTTCTAAAATATAAATGGAATGGAAGACAGAACAGAATTGAATGGCATGGAATGGAATGGATGGCACTAGACTAGAACAGAACAGAATAATAAGAAAAGAATATTTCTGTTGGAAAGGACTTGCAACAATCATCTAGTCCAACCGCCTGAACAAAACTTAATCACATTGCTAAGGACATTGCCAAAATGCCTCTTAAACACTGACAGGCTTGGGGCATCAATCACCTCTCTAGGAAGCCTGTGTTTAACCTTCCCCCTGGAGATGCCTTGCATTGCTTACGGCAGCAGCCTGTATGGCAATACCACACTGGAGGCTGCACTTTTGATGGGCAAAACCAGATGAGTCAAATCCCCTCCTAAGTGCAGTGCCTGCCACAACAGAAGAAAATGCAGAAGGTGTCGCAGAAAAGCTATGAAATGACACGGAAAATAAAAACGTCCTAAAAGTGGAATTAAAGAATTGTCCGTGCCCTGGCATCTGCCCCTAAAAGTGCTATTTCCCTTCTGGCCAGTAACACTATTTCTAAGGGAGTCACCATTGTGATTTTGCCGGGTGAGTACAAGAAGGGTGTTACAGTCATAGATTTAACACCAGCACTTTAAAAAGATGGATTAGTTACACCATCCTAACACCCTACTGAAGTCACTCTTCAGAGGCAATGGCACCA
>JAVHNF010059717.1:12697-25380 GCA_034783455.1 Micropsitta finschii | reverse complement strand
CCCCGCCAGCAGCGTGCTGGGCAGGGAGAAGGTGGGAACACCCCCCGGGGGCGGAGCGGGGTGGGACGGGCCAATGGGAGGGGAGCGGGAGGGGACAGGGGAGGGGAGTGGGGGTGAATGGGAGGAGGCCGGGGAGAGCAGGATGACGGTGCTGCAGGAACCCGTCCAGGTACCGACCCCTGGCTCGGGCACGCCGGCGCGCTCAGGCCCCAGGGCCCGGCCTGGCCTGGCCTGGCGGGGGGAGCTGGCCTTGCCGCGCCGCCCGCTCCCCGGGGAAGGCCTTCTGTCCGCCGGGCCCTCTCCTGGGGTGGGAGGCCCCGTTCCGCTCGGGCCGCTCCTGGGGCTGGGGGGCCTGCGGGCCCCGGGCGCCCCCTCCGCCGGTGGGAGCGGGCCAGGGCCGCGGGGCGCTCTCCGCCGCCAGCCCCGGCTCCCCCGCCCCGCTGGCCGGGCTCCGGGAGGGCTGCGGTACTTCCTTGCTCCTCCGTGCGTCCCCTTCCCATCCCCTGCGTCTCTGGGACGAGCCGCCCTCGCCCTTTCGCCCCTGCCGGGCCCTCGCCCGGGGTTGCCGGCCTCACCCCCAGAGCTGCCGGTGTCCCGCGGCCTCCAGATAAAGGCCTTTTCGGCTCGCCCGGTGGATCCCCTGGGAGACCTGTTGATACCTCTCTCCGTCTCGCTTACCTTTCTGCGTTTGCTGCTGTTTCGTTTCTAAATGCTCGCAGCACGCTCGGCTCCGGACGTGTGATGGTGATGAAGGACGTTCCTTCTTCCCAAGGAGTTAGTTCCTTCACGTGCATGGGAGACCTGGAAGAGATAATAACATAGATTTTGTTTTTCCTCCATATTTTAGTGTCACTGCAGTGACTCTGATGGGCTTCCTGCTCTTGTTCTCAGTCTTCCCATTTATTTCATTGAAATAAGAGTTGCTGCTTCTTTCCACCTTGCCTGTACATCCATTATTGTACCTATTCTGTAATCTCCATTAATCATTCTTCTTTTTGTGTCCACATTCTTGTTATTTGATTGGGTTTTAGCCTTTTAACAGTGTGGGTTTGTTTCTAGTTATGGTAGGAACATGTTGCTGTGTCTTGGTAGTACATGACTGTGTTCTGTAATGAACATCGTGACAGTTCGTGCTTTTGGCTCTCCTCTCTCCTTTTAATGAAAAGGTAGGAGGGGAAGAAAGACTTCTCCTGTGGAAGACCACCCTGCTGACCTGATCCTTTCCATGCAAGATGGTGATGGTGCTCTCCTAGACCAGGGGTTTGTGTCCTTGATGCCACTGTTCTGCTCATCCACTCGGAGAGCAAGGGTCAGTGTAGAGCTGGAAATTCCACCTGGTCCCTCTTTGCACTGGTCACACTTACGCAGTTGCTGTTACCCTTGGAGCTGGGCTGGCTGGTTTGTACCAGTTGGGTATTCTAGGAAAACATGGGGTTACAATAGAGGAGGAAGCAAGAATGCATTGCAGAGTGAATGCCCGGAAACAATATTTAGTGTTTCCAGCACTGTGCTAATTAGACAAACCAAGTGGAAAATACTTGCCATTCTGGGAGTTCCCTGGTAGAAATGTGCAGTGTTGTGCTCATTTTCTGATAGGTGAAGACCTCTTTAATGTCATTCTCCATTCTTAAGCTCTCATTAGCTTGGCTGTTTCTGTGAGGTTTTGCTATGTTGAATATATCTATTTAGATTCTGCCTGCTTTCAAATACCAAACAGTTCCTTTATCAGTGGTTCTACTGCTCTTAGCTTTGCTGCTATTCCTTGCTTACAGCAACACTGGGAAGTTTAAGATTTGTTCCTTTTTGTGGCCTTGGTCATATCTTTGCTTTTAACGGTAAAGCAACTGCCAGTGCACCACACAGTACAAGGTCAGCGTCTGAGTCCTGCCTGGCTCTGCTGTGGTTCCTGTAGTCCATAGCGCCATGGCTACGAGCAGCATTGGACAGCTTTACTGCAGCACCTTTTCCACCCAGCTCATGCTTGTTTTCTCACTGGTGTAACGTGTCCAGTGAGTGGTCTCTGTTTTGCTGTGCACATCTGGGTGCAGTTGATTGCATTTCTGAATCCCCATTTTAGCTGGAATCCACGGATTTAGCTCTGTTTTCCTGTTTTGTTTTTTTTTTTAAGTGCTCTGATTGGACGATTTGACACTACTTCTCATTTTTGTCATTGCAGAGATTTTTTCCTGTCTATTTGTCTGTTCTCTCTCAGCCTTTTAGATGTCTGCAGGGTTTAGCATTCCAGGAACAAACTGTCATCTTTACAGTTGTGGTAGGCAAAACGTGATAAATAATCCCATCTATGTGTGTGTGTTGCCTTGTGTTACATGAAATTAATGTCCCAAAAGGCATCCTCTTCTTTGATTTGATTTTTACTAACTTCTTTTAATCCTTTAAGATGAGCAAAAGTGCCACCAAGAAGTGTTTACGCAGACAGCAGATCTCTGCTGTTCTTCCTGATGTGGTCAGTTAAAAACCCTTCAGCTCAAAAGTAAAGCCTTGTATCCCATGGATTGAGAAGCAGACTGGATGCTTTCCAAGTGTTTCTGAAAAACAGCTTGGAAACAAAATGAACACTTTCCTTGGGATTTAGCTGTTCAAGGTGATCGTCTGCTGTGACCCACTTGAATGGTGCTTGAGCTCCAAGGCTGCTGTGGTGGCTGAAAACGCCCAGTACCACTCTCTGCTCGCTTGATGCATACCTGGTAAATGCAGCACAGCTTGTCACAGAAAAGCCTCCTTCCCTCTGCCCACCCTGGAGAAGTCTTACATTGTGATCGAAGCTGCTTAGCATGCCAATAGGCTATAAAGCTTTCAAAATCACTTCCAAAGCTATGGAACTTTCAGAAGAGAGCACCTGTCTTTCAAGAGCTCTTTGGCTTATGTATGAAGTGACACTTGGACAATGCACAGGATTTTCTAGGTGGAAGGTAGACCTGTCTGAGTCTGCTTTGCTTTTCTTGCTCTCCTCTCTGAGGAGTCTTTGCTGCAGAGCTGTGGTTGGTATGGTAGTTTTGGAATTCCCTGTTCACTTTGCATTTTCAACTGAATGTGTCTTTAAAATGAGTGACTAGGGCCCGGAGGTTCATCTGATCTGCAAGCATGCTTAAATAAGACTGTGCAACTCTTCAAACTTCCTTCCTGTCCATATTTGTAGCCCCGAGAACAAAAATCACGACTGAAGTATCTTAAGTTCTTTGCACACTCTTGAGGAGGCAACTGCTTTGGGTTTCTGTCGACAGGTTCCATGTAGAACTTGATAACTGCCATAGGGAGGAAACTAAGGCTGTGTTTGGGTTGTGTTTGTGCTTGTACTGTGGTGTCCCGCTCTGAAATCTTTTAGATTAAATAGTTTTCATTGCATAAGTGCTCCTAAAATTCTTTGCTCCAGACCACTCTTCTGTGTGGTTTAGCAGTTAATGTGCCACTAATGCTGTGTAGATGCATTGAACTCCTGCTAGGACAAACTAAATTACTAAAGAGATTGATTAAAAGATGCACAAGAAATCTTCTTTTTCAGTAGTCTGAGACACAGTCATACCTTAGACATCTGTTCTCATAGAAAATGATTACTGTGTAGGTATGTGATTCCTTCCCACTTCCTTCTTCTCTTCCTGCTATTCTAGGAGAGTGTGTGCAAGGATCCTGCCTTCAGCACTCATCCACTGGAGGCACGAGTCTGACTTGCACCTTTTGGGTTGCAAAATGACAGTTACTACGGGGATACTACCAGCTGACATCTTGCTTCCACTGGGACTCTGCTCAGCAATAATTGTTAGTTGAGGCAGTATGTAGTGTAACTTTTATAATGTGGCTGCAAAATCACTTGTGTCCTCTCTTAGCCTTTGCCAAGATAGTTTCTGGCAACTTGCTCCTGTTTGAGAAGTCAAATGATCCTGATTTCACTACCACCCCCACCCCCTTGCCTTTGTTTTGTAAGCATGCAGAGTTACAGCCCCATAAAGACAGGACTTTTAACCTGAGGATGGCACAACTGGGATAGATTCAGCTAAGTGTCACTCATGACTTGGTAAAGGGAGAGCTGCTGCTGAGAGCAAGAGGAAAAAAAGGAGACTTTAGGCTGCTCTAACTCGGGTACGGTGTGAAAGATTTTAACGCTGTGCTTCTGTCTCATGCTTTCTGTGCCGCACTGACCAGAACAATGTACAGCCTTGGAGCTTTTCAAGGTAAAAGGGAGTAATCACTTCAGGCAGACTCTGACTGAAGTTATCTGAAATGTGGAATACTGCCAGGGAGAAAGAATAAGGGGTTTGCATTGTAATAATCGAAGTAAGAGAATTCACTTTCAAATACCTTCACATAAGCTTAAAAATACCTGTTGGCTTTTAAAGGATATTGTTGGGACCTACTGATAGGAACAAAATAGTATCTCTGAGATTTTGTGTATAATATTCTGTATAGTAATTGGAGCCTCTGGGGTGTAGCATTCATGAAGGCTGTGTAGGCTTCCCATGAAGAGAACTCGCACATTTTTCACACCCTGTGTTTGTCAAGTTTGTGTTGGAAGTAGCAGCATATGGTACGTGTAACTCTGTGATGTTTGAGGTTTTTCAGATTAAGTTGGCATTTGCTTTTCCTACAGGGAATAGCATTGCAGGATGCTATTTCTTTAGCTCTGGAAGATCTATTTTTGGTTTGGAGTGTCTGATAGGTATCAGTAGCTAATTCTGTTTGTCTTCAGTTCTGATGGATATTGAAGTACTAAACCAAAGTGCATTGAATTCCTGAGTTCAGATCTTGCTTGGATTGATAATAACAAAACTGCTGTAAAATGGTTGTTTGTTCCTTATAGAAAACAGGTTTGGAACCTGAGCAAGACTGATGTGGGAGGAACCACAGTCCCAGTACCAGCCTGCTCACCTCAGAACACAAACATCTGCATATGATGCAGCATCCACACTGCTACTTGTAATGGGCATATACTTGTAATATAATCTTTACAGACTTGTATACTTGTATTCTTTCCAGGTAACATAAGGCTTCTAATCTGATCTGAACAAAATGGGCAGAGTATCTGTTGTGAACCCTGCATATCCCAGCCCTCCTGCTGGACAGCTCTTGCTTGTAGCTCAGAAATGGTGATAGCACTGCAGTTGTGACAGCAGCTTCAGTGGTATACGCAGTTTGTACTCCTGTGTGTACATTTGGTTTGCCTTTCACTGGAGTAGTGCCATGTCTTGAGTCTGCACAAATACTGACAGGTCCAGACTCTCCAGCTTGGTGTTCATGAACAAAGGTGATGGTACCCTTACACAGGTAGCTGGTTCTGACCAAGGATGGATATAGGAGCAAAATGCAGAAGCAGGTTTGCCTTCACATATGCCTGCGTATATCAGTTTGTCCATTTCATTTGCATTGCATTCTTCTGTGATCCTAATTAGTAGCAGGAGGGAGGTGGCTGGTGAGCAAAGAGCACACAGAAGGCAGTGGAACATGTTGATTCTTAAGGGAATGCTGATATCCCTCCAAGGACAACGCTGCATACCTAAATACTTAATCAACAGGCTTGTATCGACAGCCTCAGACACTGACGTGATTTCAGTCCTGTTGAGTTTTGGTTTAGCATGTCTCAAGAGGAGATGGTTGACATGGATTTATGCATAATGCCGGTAAAATGGGTTGGGCATCCAGCACTGTCCCACCCCTCTGCCCTTCCTAATTGCAGAATGGAATAGTCCAGCAACCAGCTGGGGGGTGGATTTTGTTCTTGCCTTTACTTTGTGGCCTTGTTTGGTGGGAGTTTGCAGTAATTCATGCTGGTACACACTTGTAGCAACTGGGAGCCCTCACTGTTATTTCAGTGCATATGACTGAGGTTTATAGGCAGTTGCATGTAGTAACTAGTGAGCAACACTCTTAGGTTAGTTCATGACTTCAGTGCTAAGTTGGGTGTTTTGATTTTTGTCTTTTTAAGTCTTCTTACAAATAGCTGAAAAAACTAGAGCTTGGCCTGCAAGTTTATCCTTCTCTATTCCTATGCCTCAAAGTTCAGTTTGCAACTTTGCCTTTTTTACCAATAAGGGCTAATGAGTTTTTGCATTTTTAAAGCTTCTCTCTAAATCTAGATTCTTTTCTTGTCTTGCAGGCTGCTATATGGCAAGCACTTAACCACTACGCTTACCGAGATGCCGTGTTCCTGGCAGAAAGATTATATGCAGAAGGTATGTACTGTGCAAATATAAAGCTTTCCCTCAATTTTGATTTTGGGATTGTTGAGCCTCTGCTCCTACTTTGTTTTATTCCTGTTGTGATAATGAAGTTTAACTTGCTGCTTGGGGAAGGCAGAAGAATGCCTCGCAGTCAGGTTGGAAAATGAGATAATAGAACAGCAGCAATATTATTTTACAGTAGAATCTCCTTAAAAAAACATTGGAGTTGTGTGTCTGAGCACAATGTTTACACTGATCTGTTGTATGGTATCAAATGGGAGAGACAGGTTTTAATAGCTTTTCCAGGCTAAACAGCCCCAGTTTTCTCAGGCTGTGTTCAAAGAGAGGTGCTCCAGCCCCTGTTCATCCTCATGGCCTCCTCTGGACTTGCTTCAACAGCTCCATGGCCTTCTTATGTTGAGGACTCCAGAACTGCACACAATGCTGCAAGTGGGGTCTCACCAGAACAGAGTAGAGGGGTAGGAGTTGCCTCCTTCAACACTGCTAGGGATGCAGTCCAGCACATGAGTGGTTTCTGGGCTACCCAGGAAATCTGGGGTCTTCCATCTGGTGCTTAAATGACAAATGTAGCGTAGAATATGAAGGCACCTTATGATCTAGGTGTGCATAAAGGAAATGGTACTTTAGGGGTGATGTATCTCTCCTGAATGCAGCACACTGTGAAATGCGGGGAAATGCTGGATTGAAGGTAATTGCAGCAGCCAAGAGAAAAATGAATGACTTGATCCTGATGTTATCTTTGCAGAATAATGCTCTGCAAGAGTACTTCAGAGTGCTTTTTCCCAGTGACCAGCAGTGCTGTGAGAGAACAGCATGCATGCTGGCGCTTGGTTCAAGCAATTAACTGCTAACAAAACATCTGGCTCCTGCTTAAAATAAGTAGCTATACCACAGAGTAGAAGCTGCTGAACTTGAATACAGTGACTCTGTATTGGCAGTAGAGATTTTACCCTGAGATCAACTTTCAAGTCCATGGGCAATTACTGCCCTTGTGGGGATGGCTGTGGCTTGGTATTTTCCCAGAACTTGGATGCGTGTTAAATTAATGGATAAAGGAATTGATTTAACTTTCATTTTCAAAACTCTCTTCTGGTGGTTTTAGGATAAGGCAAATAAAATGTCTTCTCTCTAGGTCTTAAGTTTCCACTGTTCCTGCCTGTGTGATGACACAAACTAGTCCCTTTTCAGTGTAGCAAAAGGTTGGAGCAGGTTGCCCAAAGAGGTTTTTGTACAATGTTCATACTGATTTTCTGAAGAGCTCCATGTAGGTAGATAAACAAACATCAGAACTGTTTAAGTGCTGAATTCCATTTAATGATAGCCTCTTCTGAAACATAGAAAGTAATGTTAGTTTCTCAATTGTTTGGAGGTTTAAGTTGCTTGCCTTTATAGAAAACCTTTCTTTGAGTTATAATGCATCGTTACACAAGTGATTTGACTAGAACATTTTGGGGGAGTACAAATAATAGGGTAGGACACCATGGCTGCACATAATCCATGAGTGTACCTGGATATCTCTTGTACTGAAAACAGAGTTAAAATGGAGTGAAACAGATATTTCACATAATCATAGCTTAATGTTTGACTTGCATTGAGCATGCTAATGTTCTCCATTGCCTCACAAAAGCACTTTTGGCATTTAAAGTTTCAGCTGAGATTTTCCCAGCAAGGTTTTAAAGGGGTTACCTCTCTGTCCTTTGTGTAATCACAAATAAAATCAGTGAGTCTGACCTCAGTCTTAAATCTGGATGCCAAGCCGAGCTCTTTGAATAGAATGTTCTCAGTGTGGTACATAATTCATCTCTGCAATGGAAGAAGTCTTGAAGCAGACATCGAATCTAAATACTTCCAGTTTCTTCCACGCAGAAATGTTTGTGTCTTGATTACTCTTGTTTTCTGTTTAGATGGTGATGACTTTTGCTAAAACTTTACTGCTTCCTTCAGAATGTAGAAACTTGGACTCAAGTTGGGAAGAGGATTTGTAGGAAAGCTTGTCTGTATCGCTGCTTCCTAACATAAAATAAATAAAGCATCAAATGGAAACGTTAAGCCATGTTCCCAGTGAAATAATATAGGCAGCAAAAAGTAGCTCTGTTCTGCTAGGAATGGCTGCTTTGCTTGGCTTGCTGTTACTTTAACAGCAAACTGGCTGATGGCTTAGTTGGATTGAGTATCCAGAAGGATCAAAGTTCTCTTACTTTTACAAGAGTACTTTTCTAGTTGGCCTGACCATACAAGAAAATGGCATATGGAAGTTTGTTACCTGGCCACAAATAAAGGAATGCACTTCATGCAGTAATGAATTGCTCTCAGTACTCTGTTTCTTGTGTCTTGTTCCTAGCTGGCTTTTACTTCCTGCCCCCAAATTCCTTGTATCAAAAGGGGAAACAACTAACTGATAATTTGAATTATGTTTTCAGTACATTCAGAAGAAGCACTATTTTTACTGGCAACGTGTTACTACCGCTCAGGAAAGGCCTATAAAGCATACAGGCTCCTAAAGGGACACAGCTGTACTACTCCGCAGTGTAAATACCTGCTTGCAAAATGTTGTGTTGACCTCAGCAAGTAAGTAAATCCTTCATGTTCTGTCCAGGATTACAAATGCATTTGTTTGTTGTCTGAGTTTCAATTTGAAAGCTGTCATATTGCATAAACTAGTAATGCGTTGGTCTTCCAGCTCTGAAGGCTGTAAGTTCAGTTCATTTTGCTTTCAGATGTGGACATAATGAGCCTTAGCCCATATTGCAGAATCCTCTAAAAGGTATTGAGTAACTTATGAAGGAGTTGTCAAGCTGTGTAGGGGAGAAAGCATTGGTTGCTGAGATGTCTCAAGGAAGTGTTTGGTTTGGTTTCGTGTTTCTCTAATGCTTTGCTTAGTGTTTCCAGTATGAATTTAATGGCTAGGCTACTTCCCTCAAGGATAAGCTTGTTCCTCTTCCCCTATTACTGTTAATGGGTAGGTGAGGGAGAAGATAGCAGACAGACATCTGGTTATAAAAACCCACAACAAGCCCATCTTGAAACCCTGTCCAAGAATGCTGTATTCAACATCAAAATTAACCTTGACAGGATCAGTGGTGAGGTATCTTGCTGCTGTTCTGCAGTCATCTTTAGAGTAGTGAGGATGTCTTGACTTGTGTTTCTTTTGACACTTACGATCTGTAAGGCTCCAACAATACTGAATTTGTTAGTTGAGGAAAAAAAGCCGAGCTAAGCCTCGTCTTAGCTTGATACTAGGTAAAGTACCTTCAGAAATGGAGTGTCCAGAAGACTTTCTGGCCTTCTGTTCTGTGTTCTGCCTAAGATGAGTTGCTTCTGGAGAAGTCATGTTGTATTATGAATCTGGTTTTGGAGCATTGTTGGGGTTTGGGTGTTTGCTTTGATTTTCTTCTGTCCCAGTAGAGATGTTCAGCTTTCAGAGTACTGCACACCTCTGTGTTGCTAGAAGAATTCACCAGTTCTTAAAATCACTTTGCAGGAACTAGTTTCTGTGTGGTGAGAAACTTGTGAATGCTGACAGTGGGTTCCTGTTTTTGTTTGCAGCAGGCTGAAAACACTGGACTTCCAATCCTGTGAGCCTTGTAACCCCTCTAAACCTCTTGTTTTTTGCAAAGGCTTGCAGAAGGAGAGCAGATCTTATCTGGTGGAGTGTTGAATAAACAGAAAAGCCATGATGACATTGTGATGGAGTTTGGTGACTCTGCATGCTTTACGCTCTCCTTACTGGGACATGTCTATTGGTAATGTTGTTTTTCTATTGTGTCTAATAAAGCTTGGGGAGAGGGGGGATTACTTGACCAAGCCCAGGTTTAGTCAGATACATTTTTAGTATACCTGTTCTCCAGTTCACAAGAAGCCAGATACGTAGGTATGCAGTTTAGCCCCAGATTTATATGTAAAAGCATCATCCATAGATATTTAAAATGCTGGAAGGTGAACAATGGGACTTGCTGTTAGCAAACAAGACAAAAAGCCATTGCAAAGAGCAGCATCTTCCTAAAATGCAAACTCTCAAGCTCTACTAGAGTTTCTGTAACTTTTTGAGGACTCTGTTGTCTAAGTAGCTTTCATCTGTGTCTGAATATGTCAAGTAACTTCAAAAGAAGCCAGTATTACTCTGTGGTTTGAAACAGTGAGGAATGTTGTTGTGACTCTCAACATGCTTTTGTTTTTCAACCCCTCTTCTAGAAAGCTATCTTGAGCAAAAGTGCTGTTTCAGTTTGCCTATAAACTGTTACATTCTTCTTGCAGCAAGACAGACCGGCTTGCCAAAGGATCAGAATGTTACCAAAAGAGCCTTAGTTTAAATCCTTTCCTCTGGTCCCCTTTTGAGTCACTATGTGAAATAGGTAAGTCAGCAGAGCTGCATTCCCAGTGAAGATGTTCTCAGTGTTTCTGGTTATGTCAAGCTTTCCAATTTATAGTGGCAAAGTTTATCATACTCCGTTTACTCATTGCATTAGCAAGAAAAATGCCAGCAGAGTTCTCTGGGAGTGGTTTTGAGGGCAGCAATGCATTTAAAACACTTCGCCAGTGTTCAGAGCTTTGAGTTAACAATACCATGTTTTCAACCTACAGTTAATAGACCCTTAGAAATTGGGCTTCTGAGAATAAATAGCAAGTCTATTTTCTAATCAGACTGATTGTCCAGGGTTTTGTAGTGGAAGAACACTCCTGGTTTAGTGTAAGGGGTTTTAAACAATGAAGTAAGAACAGACCCCTTCTAAAACCCTTTGTCCCCTCTCCTCCTCGTTTCAGGTTGAATATTTGAGGTATGGACTCAGGAATAACCCTGTTTAAATCTTTCCAATCTTACAGGTGAAAAACCAGACCCTGACCAAACATTTAAGTTAACATCTCTACAGAACTTCAGCAGCTGCCTGCCTAACACTTGCACAACATTGGTATCTAATCACAACGTATCACACAGGCAGCCTGAGACTGTCCTGATGGAAACGCCTCAAGACACAATTGTGAGTTTTGCTGAAGTCATTGTATTTAAAGTGGGGTTTTTTTCCACCTTAACCGAAGGATGCTGAGTAGAAACTACACTGAGTATCTCACAGCTGCCTTCTGTTTTTCAGGAGTTGAACAGAATCAACCTCGAATCCTCCAATTCCAAATATTCCTCCTTGAACACGGATTCTTCTATGTCTTACATTGACTCAGCTGTAATTTCACCAGATGCTGTCCCTCTTGGGTCAGGAACTTCTATATTGTCTAAACAGGCTCAAAATAAACCAAAAACTGGGCGAAGTTTACTGGGAGGACCTGCAGCTTTGAGCCCATTAACTCCAAGGTAAGTCCTTGAGCTAGTTTCTGTCTGCAGCTTTGATTTTGAAACGTGGTGCATGATGTACCCGAACATTCATGTTGATAACACATTGTAAAGCTGCAGAAGCAAAAGCTAAACAACCTCAGTAACTGCTCTCGGGCCTGGTGCTCATCTCTTCTGTTTTCTAAACAAGCAGTTGGTGTTTTTGATTAGAAGAGAGGAACTGTTGATTCATGTATTGCTTATGGTGATGTTCACGCTGAAAAAATCTTTAAAAGAATACGTTTCCTCTCTGGGATAAGCTTCATGATGAAAAGCTATTCTTAAGAGCTTGAAGAATAGCTCTGTTCTAAGGACATGTAAATACATGCTCAGTCCTATATTTAAACAGTGTTATGTGAGAAGCCATTAGTGCTTGGATGGTCTGTCTGTTGCATTATTATGTTATTATGTAGACAGGCAAAGGAAGTATTGTCTTTTTTATTTCAGGAGTATTTTCTATTAAAATCTATCTCAGATGAGGAGAGGAAGATATTAGAGGGTTAACCTCAGTCGATGAAGTAGCTTTAAAATAAAGTAGATCATCTGGGTCTGTTTAAATCACAGGATCAGGCCAGCTCTTGTGTTCTAGCATCCAGACACTGAACCTTCCTCTTTGTTTTGTTCTCAGCTTTGGAATTTTGCCACTAGAAACCCCAAGCCCCGGAGATGGGTCCTATTTACAAAACTGCACGAACTCTTCCTCTGTAATTGATGTGCCATCCACAGGAGCACCTTCAAAGAAGGTATCTTGCATTCTGGGTTGCCATTCTACAAGTTTGATGTTGCAATATACTTTAAAGAAGAATCCATAATGCAGATAGAAAAACATCGCATGTAGGCTGAACTGCACCAACAGTGGGGAGAACCCAACTTACCCACTGCAAAATGAGTTTTGAAAGACTGTTTGAGTGTGGAACTGATTGAAGCTTCCTTAAGTTGTGGAAATGTTTTGGGTTCTTAAGTAAGAATCTAATTTATGTCTAATGTGTCTACAAAGTGTGTTCAGAAAAACCCATCCTCTGCTCTTACTAACAGTCATTTAATACAGCAAAATAAAATGTAATTCACCAGCTTTATGTACATCTTCATCAGGATCTGTAGGGACAGGCCAAGGGGAATGGCTTGAACCTGCCAGAAGAGGGGAGACTGAGCTGAGCTCTTAGGCAGAAGCT
>JAVHNF010059717.1:1473-12597 GCA_034783455.1 Micropsitta finschii | reverse complement strand
GGTTGGACACAGGGGCTTGGAGCAAGCTGCTCCAGTGGAAGGGGTCCCTGCCTGTGGCAGGGGTTGGAGCTGGGTGAACTTTCAGGTCCCTTCTAATGCAGACCTTTCTGGAATTCTGTGCCTCCACAATACTGCAAGGAAAGATGTCTGTAGACATTTTCAGCTTATTGTGACACTTCCTTTGTCTGGCAAACCAGATTTGTTTCCTCACCTTTTATAATGATAAGCAATAGTCTTCCATTTCTAATTAAAACAAGCCCTTTTTTCCAAACTCAAAATACCCAAGCATGTGCAAGCTGATGAGCTGCTAGACAGCCAGAGGAAGGTGCTCTGTTATATCTGCTGTCCACCTCCCATCAGAGAGGAATGTCGCAGTGTTGATGATTCTAAGCAGTGAAGGCTTTAGAACTTCTCAGGCTGCAAGCTGGAGTCTGAAAACAGCCCAAAATTAGAATGAAAACTCCAGGTTTGTTTAATGAATGTATTTTCAGGGATGACTTGAAATCATCCAGAAATCCTCAGCTGAGCTGAAGGTACTGGGTTTTTGCATGCAGTTCTGGCAGTCTGGTTTGCAGACCAGGGCAATCCAAACGGTGCTGTGGTCTGTGGAAGGCTGCGTGCTTCACTCGGTAACTCTTGTGTAGAAGACATGAAAAATTGTCTTTTTTACTCCCTAAGAAACAGCCGTAGTTGCCATAGTGATAAATGGGAGGTAGAATGCTGGTGACAGTTGAGGAACTGTTTGTTCCTTTTTAAAAAAAACAAAAAACCTGAGGATTTTTCCCTCTATTTTTAGCAAGTCTTGAAGTTGTGTGAGGGATGTTAGTGTGCAATAGGTGGCCAACTCTCATGTAAGAACTCAGGGCAAGAAACAGCGAATATTCCTCAAGAAGCAGAACTTGAATTTCCATGCTTGATGCTCAGGACACAACAGTTGGTTGCTGTGTCATTCTGTAAGTGAATTTCATTTCACATTACTGCAGCACTTTCTATTGCTTCTTAGTTGTGCTGTTGGGGTTTTTTGCCTTTGTTCTTTTAGGGCTGGACGATGCTAAACCAGTCTGCTAGAAGGGTTTTTCGTGTCTCTGATCCACTTTCCATCCTGTAGTTGCTCAGGGCCAGCCAGGTTTCCCCAGTACAGTTGAAAACACTGGCTTGTGGTGGACTGTGCATGTGTAGGAAGGTAAATTTTCCTGAGTCTGAGTAATAGAAGCAATTAGTGAAGTGCAGCTCTTCAACGTAGCACTTGCTTGCATTTCATCTCAGTGTGTGCTACCTGTACTACAAAGCTTTGCATCTATCAAGTTGTATTTGCTGCTGTTTTGTAGCTTTGCTAGATATGGCACAGCAGCACCAAGGTGTGAATGTCACTAGTCCATGCATCTGCTTTCTGTCAACTATTTAACATGTCTTTTAATAAACAGCTTAGAATTCTGCTGCTTGCTTTGCCCAATGCAAATAATTACTTGGCCAGTTTCACTTCTACTCAAGTGCCTGAGTTAGAAAAGGTTGAGTATAGCTGTGGCTTAAATGTGCATGACTTAAGGGAGGCAGTTTCCTAGGAAACTCTTACGTAAATGAATGAAACATTAGGATGGATCCAAAGGCTTCCTATCTGAGTGGGCAAGCATGCTACTGGCTGCCTAAACTGGCCTCTGGTAACAAAGAAACTGAGAAGGGAAGGATAGAATGTTAGAAGTCAGATAATGCATAAAGTGGTGTTGCTTGTGCCACCTCTGGTCTCACTTTCTGATTCTTGGTGTGTGAAAGAACATCTCTTCCAAACAGCCGTCACAGAGCTGAATGTAAGTGTCCCTGGAGGAAGCAGAAAGCTTGGGTTTAAGCTTTCTTTAAAAGGCAGGGAGGGCAGGACCTGTTGGGAAGCCTTTATAGGAAGTCTACACATCAGACAATGACTTTCTGTCTGAACTTCCTCCTTAGGTCTCACATTCACAGTCAAGGTATCACAGCTCTTAGGTTCCCACACCTCAGCTGTGCCAGGCTCGGCAGCAGAGTGCACAGTTTAGCTCTATGAAGCTGTGTGAAGCTGTAAGTTAATGTTTTGGTGCTAAGTTGTATCACATGCTTGTAACTTGTGGCAAATAAAAGGTACAAAAGGGGGGGTGTGTGCACAGTGTTGTTCAACTGATGTGCAGGAACTTGCTGCTCCTTGGTAACTTCACTCCGAGTACCTGTAACTTTAAATATGACATCTTTTCATTCCCTTTCATTCTTGTACAAACAACATGCAATTTCTTGCCACTAGATGGAGATTTTGGATCTTTCAGCTGATGTGCATAAAGTTGGTGAACTCCCTGATGTTTTAACAGGTAGCATGGGGGATACTTCTGACAGTTGCTCCTGGGGATGAGGGGAGCCCCTCACTGTTTACTGAAAGAATCTCTTTATCCTCCCTTGTGCAGTGGTTGCTAAGCAGAATAGGTTTGGTAGAGCAGAAATTGAGCTTCCTTAGTGACATAATAACAAACCTGTAGAAACTTTGTGTTATGCAGGCTGTCAGCAGGATAAGCCAAGCTGGAACGAAGTCTGTCTTCTCGCAGAGCGGAAATAGCCGGGAAGTCACTCCAGTTCTTGTTGCACAAACCCAGAGCTCTGGCCCACAGACAAGGTAAGGGAAGAGAAAAGAAGTCCTCTTGGAATTCAATTTTGGGAGTATCTGTCCTTAGAGTTCTTGAGTGTCTCTGTTTAAAACAAAAGATAAAAGCTGGTTTTATGAAAAATGGAGCCAAGAATTTAATTTTTTCTCCATGTGCTGCTTGTTTTCAGTACAACACCTCAGGTATTGAGCCCAACAATTGCTGCTCCACCAAACTCACTGCCTCGAAGAAGCTCTCGCCTCTTTACTAGCGATAGCTCTACCACAAAGGTAATCGCCGTCATGTGTTTTGTGGACTTGGGGGTTTTCTTATCCATGCCACTGTGCTGACTAATGCTTTCTCCATCTGTACAGCAGCTGAAAAACAGATTCTGTGATGAGCAGAACTTGTATGAAGCATGTGGCTGTACAAAACATGTCATGATGCTGTAATATGTTGGGGTTTAATCTACCAAGTGCTCAACTAAAACAGTAGAAGGAAGAGTATCATAGTCAGATACAAAGATAAATGCTTGTGGTGATACATGCTTGGCACCACAAATGCAGTGGTGCTGTTAGCTGTCGGCCCATTAGAAAAGAGATGGTGGTGTTCAGAGGTATTTATTGAAGAACTCATTTTGAGCAGCTACTTTTCTTCCCCAAAACAAAGTTACTTTCATGTGTTCTGCTCCATTGTTTGAAGAGCAGAACAGCAAAGCACAAATGCTCGTGGTCTGCAGTTAGGTGATGTGAATGTTGGCTCTTTAAAAAGGAGCCACTAAATAGCCAATATAGTTATTAGGTGCCTGGATACTTGAGTTTAAAAGTCAAATGGCCGGGGCATGGTGGTTTCAGCTGCAGAGAGGCATACATGTAACTTTGCACAATTCACTTTCAGGTTGGATTTTCTGCATTTAAAAGACTTCTCTGTGTAACTCTGACTCTCCTTACTTGCAGGAAAATAGCAAAAAATTAAAAATGAAGTTTCCACCTAAGATTCCAAACAGAAAAACAAAAAGTAAAACGAATAAGGGAGGAATAACTCAACCAAACTTAAATGACAGCTTGGAAATTACCAAACTGGACTCTTCCATCATTTCAGAAGGGAAGATTTCCACTGTTGCACCACAGATCCAGGCTTTTACGCTACAGAAGGCGGCAGCAGGTCTGTTTGAACACTATTGGACTGTATTAGAATAAAACTATGTTTTAAGGTTGAATGGAAAGAAAAACCAGTGTTTGATGCTTTCTTATTTCAGTAGGCCTGCACAGCTATCACTTTTGTACAGAATCTGGTTGAATTCAGTATCTTCTAGTTCCAAAGAACAAGTGAAGAAGTATTAAAAGTGGCTAATTGTAAGCAGCTACATCTTGCAAGCTTGGATCCTTATTAATGATTAAAATGCTTTTAGGCAGGATCCTTGGAAACTGACTCAAAGGATCTCTGAGTTAAGCCAGTCATCTTCCCTCAAAATCAGGTTTATAGGATCAGTTCTCCCTTCATATTTCCCATTTGTTTAAAACCAAATCTTTATTCAGATTGTCAGAAAGTCCTAGACAAAGTGCTGAATTCCTCTTTTGGCTCATTAATATTTCCAGGCAGCAGGAAGATGTATCCAGGGATACCAGACGTGTGGAAACTGTATTCAGACCTAACAAAATGTTTGAATAGCTGCTGTAAATGCAAAGCTGCAGTTGCTCTGAATTCGAGCATTTCTGAGTGTTCTGGCTGAAGCAGTTGTTACTATGTGACTTCCATTACAAAGGTTGCTGTTTTGTTCCTAAATTGAAAGTGTAGAAGCCTGTGTGTGGGATCTCCTGGAAGATTTTCATAGGCGAAGTCAGGAGCAGTGCCTGTCACAAGGAAGAGCTGGTGGGATTATCAAGCGAATAAGTCTTGGTTGTCTTTCTTTTCCACTTGTATTTATTGTGGTTTTCTCCTAGAAGGTTTGATGAGCCTTCTTTGTGACATGGGGAAAGGTTACTTAGCCTTGTGCTCATACAACTGCAAAGAAGCAATCAATATCTTAAGCCATTTACCATCCCACCACTACAACACTGGCTGGGTGCTATGCCAGATTGGGAGAGCTTACTTTGAACTTGCAGAATATATGCAGGTAGGAACTTTGCCCTTTTGTTTTGCATAGCTTTCCACAACACCTGCAGCCATCCTGCAAAAGCTATAGGAAGTTTACAGTTAAGATGATCTTAAAGGTCTTTTCCAACCCAGTTGATTCTATATTGTGTTTATTTTGCAAACTAAAGCTATGGACCATTACGGTTTCCTAAAGCTAGGCTGCTTCTTCCTTTGTTGTGCTTCAACTTAGGCTGCTTCTTCCTTTGTTGTACTTCAAGTGTTGTAACCTGGAGCTGAAGTTTATGAAAGACATGTCTAATGCAGTTTCTTTGACATAGCTAACTGTTGATAAGAAGTGTAGCTGTCTCACATAGAAGTAAAGCACATGTATGTGTTGCCATATGCCCCCATCCCTGCATCACACATGTTCACTGCATGCTGCCTTTTCCCTTGTAATTATTATACACGATGTCTGGAGGGCTGGAGCACTCTATGAATGCAGTATCTGTCGTCTGTCCAAAAAGCTCATGATCAGAACTGGACCATAAAAGTATGCTATACTTTCTGTGGGTACCTTTTTTTGCCTTGCTTGTGATTAAAACCAGCAACATAAGCTGAGTCAGCGTAGGGAGGGTGGCTGTGTTTCTGTTGGGGTATAGTCACTTCCTTCACTTGAAGGGGAAGTCACGGGACTTGTAGCTCTGTGTAGTAACTTGCAAAGCAAAGAGGATGCTCAGTCTGGACATGTGAAGCTTGTAACCTTGACCTGTGTGCTCTGCTTTGGTGGGTGGAATTTTGGTTTAATTTCTGTTCTTAGGCTGAGAGAATATTTTCAGAAGTAAGAAGGCTTGAAAACTACAGGGTGGAAGGCATGGAGATCTACTCGACTACGCTGTGGCATCTGCAGAAGGATGTTGCTCTTTCAGTTCTCTCAAAGGATTTGACAGACATGGATAAAAACTCACCAGAGGTATAAAATGCTGTGGTCTTGAATGAGAAGAGGGTAACTGTATGTGGCAAAATCAATGGTTCAGAACAATGCTCTGATCTAGCTCAGGTGTATTCTGTGAAAACTGCATGGCCAAACTGGTTTGTTGAACTGATGATGTCTGAAATGGCTTCTTTGAATTCCAGCTTAAGTGGAACAGGTTGAAACCTTTTATCTGTTAATGATTATTTAAATTTGCATTGGCACCATTCATCCAGGAAGATCATGGGTTACTCACTCTCCCTGCTGCCAATATGCAAAGATAAGGAATGTCTCTTTCCTGTACCACCTTTTAGTTGCTGTATTTAACTCACTGGTACTTAAAACATGATGTTGCACATTTTTTATGCTGAAGTCCATTAACTTGTGGAGTGTACGGTAAGGTAAAGTCATGAGTAACATAAAGTTATGAGTAACATCAAGTCATGAGTAACATAAAGTCATGATGTGCAAAAACCAGCCATCTTTTAATAGGTGCCACAGGGAAGTAATAGATGTGTGTGTCTGTAAATGTGTAAAAGGGGAAAAGGGGAGGTTGTTGCTAAATCTGTGGCTCTGCAGATTTCCACATTAGTCAGGTGAAGTGAAAGCAGATTTACCATCTCCCCTTCGTTAGTTATTGTTGCACATCTCAGCTGCTTTATTTCTAACCTTCCCAACAGCTTCAGAAGCTTTAGTCATTAGTCATCAAAGGATCTAATTGGCACAAATGTGCTGGGTGTCCTCATGCTCATTTTCTCTATTTCAGCTTGTCTAGCTCTCAGGTGTACTTAGACCTATAAGCCTCTTAGGAATGAGACTTAACTGTTGTTTTACTATTATGTTTTAATCTAGGAGGAAGTTAGTACAATCACATAAAGCAGCATGGAAACAAATCTGTTCAGCTCAAACATGGTTACTGTGGGTTGTAAGAAGTGTGCTAATTTTGCAATGCTGTTTTTACTAGGCATGGTGTGCTGCAGGAAACTGTTTCAGCTTGCAACGAGAGCATGACATTGCAATCAAGTTCTTCCAGAGAGCCATCCAAGTTGATCCAAACTATGCTTATGCCTACACCCTGTTGGGGCATGAATTTGTGTTAACAGAAGAACTAGACAAAGCATTAGCTTGTTTTAGAAATGCAATCAGAGTCAACCCTAGACACTATAATGCATGGTAAGTTTGGCTTCACTTCCCTCCTATTGCACGTGATGCAGAGTTCCTTTTGGAGAAGTGTCTGCTGGATGCTGAAGGATGTTTTTCTTGTTTCCACAAGTCTTGGCTGTATTACCCCAGCTGTTTTGTTCTGGGCAGCACTTCTCATCGTTCTACTTGATTGTTCCTCACTTGCAGCTGGAGAGATGAGAGATTTGTCCCTTTGCACCTTAGGACACAGTTAGTTTCTTCCAGCTTTTTCTGTGCATGTATAAAGCAGTGAAAGTTAGATCTGCTGGTGTAAGTCACTTAGTCTTGAGAAACTTGTATGCTTTTCACTTTGTAGCTGTTGAGCCATTCTTCCTGTGTATGAAATACCAATTATGCACACTACCCAACTGAACAAAAAGACACAAGATCATTTTAGATGTAGCTTTTTCCCCCCACAAGAAATCATTTCCTACCCTGGATAGGGTTGGCAAATCTATAGAGCATTTCTGCCAGGTGATATTGACTGCCATAGCCTGGTTTAATTAGAATACAGCCTCACTGAACAGTGGTTTTTCCGCTTGCAGGTATGGGTTGGGGATGATTTATTACAAGCAGGAAAAATTCAGTCTAGCGGAAATGCATTTCCAGAAAGCACTTGATATCAATCCTCAGAGCTCAGTCTTACTGTGTCACATTGGAGTCGTAAGTAGCTTGCACTTAACTCTCAACTTGTGTTTTAAACTGCTTCTGTGCTTTGTTTGAGTGAAGTCATTCTGAATATTTTTAGCAAAACCCAGCAGGTTCAGAGTACCTATGGGGAGGATCTTAAGTGCTCAACAAATGAATAGCCACGGGATTAATGTGTCAGAAGAGAGACACTCCTCTCTTCAAACTCCATCTAGCCAGTCATGAAATTATGCTATCAGGTCATGCTTGTGAGTCTGCCAAAGTAGTAGTGATACAAAAATCAGGACTGTGTGTAGATATTAATGTGAACAAACTATTTACAGGGTTTTTTTATACTCAGTACATAAGAAATCAAGTGGTTTGCACTTGGACCAGCATTCCCAGTTCTACAAAAGGCTAAGGCACCCATCTCACCTTTCACAGTGCAGTATTTTTGTCCTGGGTATGTGACGCGAAGGAGGGCAGTGTGGACACGTTGTAGATGTGACAACTTCTTCCTTAGGCCGCTGCCAAGTGAAGTAGCAGACAGCTCCTTCAGCCCCTGTCAGTGCAATTTCATTTACAGGGCTGCTTGAGAAGTTGGTCATTTATCCATCTGCTGCTGCAGTCCTTGGGAAACAGTGGCCTCACCCTCAGAAGTAGAGAAGTTCTCATACTTGTGATGGTGACTTGAGGCTGTGTGTGATGGATGGGTCCCTGCTGGCATTCATTTGCCTTCTGTGTGGCAGCAGAGCTGTGTTAGATAATGCAGGGACAGTGCCTGCTTGTGACTTACATACAGAGTAAGGCATTGAGTCCACTCCTGGCCAAAGGTTCAGTGATTTCTGTGACCCATTGGGTGGGGAGAAGGTTTTGAGGTGGAGGTGAGGCGAGGTGAAGTTCTCCTGTAAGAAAACTTGTGAAGACTTGGTCTAGAACTGGACAAATCTTTAATAAAGCAGCAGATTGTAGGTACATGCAGTCCAATGGGTTTGGTTTTGTCTGGCAGATGAGCTGTTGTTTTCCCTTTGAAACTTGTTCTCCTTTTGTGTAACAGGTCCAGCATGCACTGAAAAAATCGGACAAGGCTTTGGATACTTTAAACAAAGCCATTAACATTGACCCCAAGAACCCACTATGCAAATTCCATAGAGCTTCTGTATTATTTGCAAATGAGAAATACAAGGTAAGGTTGCCTGTTGACAACTTTAAGTTATCTTTAAATCACTGTAGCTAGGAACGGGGATGCACTGGAAGCAGAATGCTTACACATTAACATCAGGGCTTGCAGGAAGCTAATGGGATATCAGCATGTCTTGCAGAGACCGGTGTGAAGCATTTGCTTTGATGCCTGCCTCCTTCACCACGGTAACTTGCTGACTGTGGNNNNGGGGTGTGTTAGGAAGTAAAACATTTGGACTCTCTTCTTTATCAGGCTGGGACTTGTAAGCTCAAGTTACACTGTTCACATAAGCCACATAAAACCTAATGAAACGTTTGGGGGATTAGCACTGAGAATTCTGATAGTGTGATAAATTTGGCCAGTGTTAGGTAAAGAAATGCAGGTTTCTGCTTCTGTTTCTGTAGCAAGCCCAAACTTGAAGTTATCTTCACATGAATAAGTTCTAGAGGGTTGAATGCAAGTTTTTATAACTAAAACCATTGTTCATTTCTAACTGCAGATTGAGCAGGTTCAACTTCTTAGGTTGAGTTTCTTGATAATGCCAGACTACTGTCACAGCAGCAGAAATTGCTCCAGTATCAACAATTTCAGTAGAAGTTTCACTAAATATTTTGGACAAATACTGTGTTGTTGGAGACCAAAGCCCAGTAAACTTGCTCTATTTTTTGAATAATAGGGCTATAATATGCTACAATCTTTAAATAAGAACCTAATATAAAGGGACTTTAGATGCTTCTTGTGAGGCTGTACTGTTCTTGATGGAATATACTGTGTGAAAATGCCAAGGTAATCTTTCTACACTGGTGCTAAGTCCCAAGTTAGTGATGATGTAACTGGCTGCAGACTGGTAGCTTGTACTTCCTAAGCCCTTTTTGCTTCCTTTTCAGTCTGCTTTACAAGAACTTGAAGAACTGAAACAGATTGTTCCCAAAGAGTCTCTTGTTTACTTTTTAATAGGAAAGGTAAGGAAAACTTGACTGTGATCACAAGTGTGGTGGTTTCCTGTGTTGCAGAGATGTGTGCCTGATGAGAAAACATGATGCCTGTCACTAAGCTGCTTCCATTTGGAGCAGTGTTCTAAAAATTCCCAAAGCTTTAAATAAGGCTGATTGCTCACAGCTTTATTATGTAGCAGCTTTTAAATGCAGAAGCCAGTTATTCCTGGAGCAGCCTTCAGCTCTATTTTCAACAAACAAAACAACCAGCCCAAGCCAATGTTATTCTTTACCTGCTTTGATTTCACCACTGTCAAATTGAAAGAGAATTGATTTTAAAAAGCAAGACTTGATCCTGATGAAGGGACTTCATGCATCAGTTATGCACGCAGACAGAATCTGTCTCTGAAAGTGGGAGTTTATTAGGACTTGATTCAGTACAACAGCAACAATGTGATCAGTGGAAATCCTTAGAACATTGAAGGACAGTCCATCCATCAGGCAGCAGTATTGCTTGTGTGTGTGTATACCTATTAAGATGTTCAGTCACATTCTAATGAGCAAGGAGGTATTGTGGCACACTCCAAAGTCTCCACCAAGAGCTTCAGTGTCCTTTTCAGCTGATAGTCTCCCCAAAGAGCTGTAGAAGGTTATCTGTTTGGCAGGCAGAAGAGTCTCTGATGAAGCTAATGGAATAGGCTAGCACAGGAAGAGATATTACCAGCTTGTCAGCTGTGTTTGTGTTCCAACCTTTGTGTTTAATGCCAGAGAAAAGTAATCCAGGAATAGAAATCCTCCTTCCTCACAGTCTTCTCTGCTAATACGCTTTAAATACGGTCTTCACCTTTCTTCTGTGGGGTGTCTGCTCACTAGGAAGCAACAGGACAAACTGGTCTCTAGCACAGGACTGGGGAACTCTTCATCTGGAGAGGTAAAAGGTTTTGTGCTGAACTTTGGCTGGTAACTGTCAGGAGTAGCTGGACCTCCACATTGCCATGACAGTTGCCATGTCTTGACAAACTTAAGGACTTTCACTGTTACAGTGCTTACTGCAGATAAAGTACTTGCTCATCTGTCCTTTATGATAAGGAGAGCTTCAGGGCAAGTTACAGCAAAATATGGGCTGGAATCTGCAGTGCAGGGTCTTGAAGAGCTGCTCTTCAGTTTAGCAGCACAAGCAAGGGGCCACTTCATGTCCTGTTGTTTTCCCCACCTGCCAATGACAGTTAAAACGAGGATGTAAGAATGGCTGTGCCAAGTCAAACCATGGGTCCTGCCTTTGCCAGTGCTCAATGAGAGCTGTAGGGGAGTGTGCAGGGTTCACGTGTGCCCATGGTGATGCTTCCCCAGGATGTTCTCTGGGCCTCTGGCATGAGAAGCCTCAGACTTTGGACTTTTCCTGAACCACAGGTAGGTTTGGGGGCTACAGTGACTCAAGAAACAAAGTGTGGTGTAGGGGCAAGACAAGACATGTGCGGCTTTAACCCCACCTTGCTGCAGCTTCATTTCTATTTCAAGATCCAACTCTTTATGGTTTTGAATGTCAGCTGCCAG
>JAVHNF010059714.1:72538-84657 GCA_034783455.1 Micropsitta finschii | reverse complement strand
CGATCTCAGCTATGTAAATCTTAATGTAGCAAGCACAAATGACAATGAAGGCGACAACATTCAGCACTAAGATCAGCAGTATATAAGCTTGGGAAAGACCCGTTTCAATATCCATGGGTAAACAAATGCTGACCTTCATGTAACTGCTGATTCCTAAGAGGGGCAGCACTGCTATTAAAATGGAGAATATCCAGCCGCCGAGCATGATGGGCACAGCGTGCCTCAGCCTTAGCTTTCGGTCCAGCTGCATGGCGTAGGTGATGGTGTGCCACCTCTCTATAGTGATTATGGTCAGGGTGTACACTGAGAGCTCGCTTGCGAACACGGTGAAAAAGCCGGCGGCGCTGCAGCCGCTGCCAGTTTGCCAGTCTATGGCGTGGTTGTAGTACTGACCACTGGTCTGGGCATCAACAGAGGCTATGAGCAGCAGATAAAGCCCCATGCAAAAATCTGCAAAGGAGAGGTTGCACATGAGGAAGCGAGGAACAGTGAGCTTGTAATGGCTGGTGATGAGAACGAGGAGTACAGTGAAATTGCCAGCGATGGCAAGGATGTTTATGAACCAGATCAGGACTCGGAGAAAGCTGTATCCCAGGATGTCTTCACAGGGATTAAATGCATCTGGTTCTGGAGTGCATGTGAGTATCTTAGGCTGACAAAAGTCATACTCAAAGTCGAAGCCCGTCATTTCGCCATCATTGAAAATGGCTGAGTAACTGTAAGGAGAGGTTTCTTCATCTATTGCGAATGGGTACATGCTCTTTTCTGCTGACCACAGCGATGTGTTGTAAGAGCCATCTCTATAACTATAAAAAAACAAAACCCCAAAACTGGAAGTGAGCTGTTTGTTACATGCTGCTTCCACTCTTTTGTAAAATACAGCAGATAAACTGTTGTGTTAAATCAGTTACTACTTGTGTTTCTACAGCATGTTTACATATAATGAAGCCTTGTAAGGAGGCTTATTTATGGGTAGCAGCCTTGGAGAGCAGCAAAGGTCACAGTCACATTCACAGGAATGCTTTCTTATACAACTTATTTATTTGTAAGTACTTTACCTTGATTTTACCTTGATTGCTTTGTAAGTGAGCCATTGTTCTCATGCTGCCAGTAGACTGCAGTTCAAACTACAGTAACACTTGCATTGATGGATTATAGGTTTCACATGTATAGGTTTATCAGACAGTTATAGAAGCCAAACTAACCTAAGGATTTTAACAGCACATCACTACCCTCCTTTAGGAAATGCACTTACTAAACAAAGTCCTGAGATTACGTATGACTTGGGAAGTGTTGAGGTATTTTATGTTCACAGTATTATAAAGCAAGGAGTAGAAATGCACAGTTAACCAGATGGCTAGGAATATATTAAGTTTAGACTGGACCTTATGCCTAACTATAAATGTTTTAGGTGTTTAAAATAAACCTCTCTAATCTCCAGGTCACCAATAGTGTGGGGGTAAGCCTACCAAAGAAGAAACATGTTAAAAGCAAACACTGTCTCTTCTGATTCCCTGCCAGCACAGGTACCTATTTCACAACTACCCAATTATCCTGACAGAGTGTTTGCTGGGCAGACAATCTGCAGTGTGAATCACGGAAAGTATCTCTACTGAGGGCAACTCTTCAGAAAACTGGTAGCTTTGGGATAACATAAATACATGCTTAAACTTCCACATCCACTGAAACATGTACTTTAAACTATTTTTCTGGAGCAGGGTCTTAACTAGCAAATGAAGCTGAGCTGCTTTTCAGCCATTCCTTTTGGGCAAATAACTTCCCAATCTTGTTATCCTACCTCTTCTCTTCTTACATGAAAAACTGCCCGATGTCTTGCTTTTACTTGCCTGGCAGGAAGAGCAGGGAATATATTTGTTTCTATTTATGAATATAAAGTTATTTTGATTTGTGGAAGGCCATGTAAACATGCGGCCATGTGCACGCTGGTTGGTTTGCTTTGTTTTTTTCTAATGAGAGCTTGGGACTTTCAGCTGATTTCTGCTGTGGTTTTCCAAACTTTGCAACTTGCAGCCAGTTCTGCTCATGAATCACGACCTTACTTCCATCTGCTTAATGGAATGTCTGCTCAGTGAATTGCTGGGGTTGGGACTTAGCAAAGCAAAATCTTCAGGAGCCAATAGACTGGGCAGACTATTTACTGCACAGTGGGAATGCAACAGATGCTAATGTGAAGCAGAGGGATTTCTCTGGCATAGGCAGTGCTGATTTGTGTGATCATATTCCTCACTGGGGTGTCACTTCACTCACCTTTATAACATGGCCTAATGCTCTGTGTTTACCTTCTTTCCTCACCTTGCTTCTCCCCAAAGCCACCCCTGATAGAGGCAATATATTCTTGGTCCCGTTGACTGCCTAGACTTTGCCTTTTCGTAGTCCTGAAGCACTTCAGTTTTGTGCTTGGGAGTAGAGTGGACAGGACTGATTGAGAGAGGCATGCAGTGGAGATGCAGGCATGCAGCAAATGAGAAGCAGTGACAGGAGAATCAAGGCAGCTGTTGCTTTACAACAGGTCAAATAAAACCAAATGGCAAGCGTAGGAGTTCTCATTTGCAGGAGACCAGCAAACAAGATAATGTCCAAAGTCAGTACCCCAGTGAATCAATCACACTTCAGCTGTATTTAGCTGTTGGAATTTTGTGACTGTAGCCTTGTTTTTTCTGGACTTTACAATGCTCCAACCCCATTTCAGGGCTGCTGAGAAATCCCAAGGTCTCTCATTTAGCTGCTGAGGGATAAATAGTAGCAAATTCTTAAATTTCTCCATTACATACTGGTTTAGAGCTGTGTCAACCAGCATGGCCAACGCAATAGTTTTGATGTTAGCTTTTCTCGCTGTCCCACTGAACGCTGTCAAACAGAACTGTGATGATATGGAAAAATGCATTTAGAAGCAGTAAAACAACTGCATGGGGTTAGCACACTTGTAATTCGGGGACTCCGTTTCTGCCAAAGGAAACTACTGATACACAGAATTGTAATTAATCTTTTATAGGCAAAAAAATATTAACAGTAGCAGCTCTTCTTTGAATCATGCAAACAACTGCAATTATCTCAGGGCATGAAAAGTCTCCATGTAGGCTGTTAACTTCCTTAAATATTTAATCACTGTTTTGAAAGTCTTTCAAGAATTCAGAAGAGAAGCTAGAATAAGTAAAGCTCAGGAAATTACATATTTTTTCCCCCCCCTTTTGAACATCAAAATCACAAATCTTGGTTTAATGGTAGTAAAATTATCACTGTGCAACTTATAAGAGTGACTGAACTGGCAGCAAAAGACCTGCTGTTCTAGGAAAAAAACACAAACAGGAGGAAAGGGAAGTCCATATTTGCTACTTCCAGCATCTGCATGCAGAGAGGTACTTACAACATTTTATTAGTTGGTTTCCTCATGGTGCTTTCACACTCTTTGGAGAACTCGTCAAAAATGGAAAGCAAGGAATTTTGTCTGAAAGAAGAATGAAAAGGAAGTCGAGCTGCAGCCTGGATTTTGGCCAAATTCTTGCCTTCTCTACAAGTGATCTTCACAGGTATGTAAGGTAAGTTAGAGTTGGCTTCACAGCAGTGTGAATGTTCATTTAGACCTCTGAAAGCGGGGAGAAGAAGGCTTCATATACTGTAACAGTAAGCAGTACCTCATGGGGAGCTTAAGGATGGTCTTTCAGCTTGTTTTTTTGTTTAGGATCCATTTTTTTTATAGCAAAATAACTTGAACTGAAATTAAAAGCTATGTTTTGCCTTAAGAAATACTGCATTGAAGTGGGCTGGATTCTTCACCATGAATGATAGCAGTTATGCCAGTTTTTAGGGAAGTGTGTATTAACAAATGCTGGGAAGCTGGCCTGATTCTCTATTTTTAAAAACTATTTGAGATCTGGAGGTAGACTTTATATGGTGGAAGTAAAGCAATTTGAAAAGTACAAGTTGAAAGATGATCTATTTGGTAAAAGCTCTGGTTTTGAGGTGTTGGAAGGATGGGCCAGGTACTCTACCAGTGTGAATGGAAATGGCTTTGTCTGACCTCATTGCTGCAATAGTAGAAAGAGCCAGCAAAACAACTAAGTTGTTTTTGTGTACTCAGAAGAAAATCAGACACTTGGAAGCTTATAGAAAGTTTTATGCAAAATGAGAGAAATAAGATACCAATCCCTAAGTGATGCTTATCAATAATAAGATGGCAACAGAAGCTGGAGTTGTGTAGGTTTTTAAGTTGTGGTATGTATACCTGCCGCCTTCTTTTTTCCGCGCATTCAGGCCAGTGGAAGAAAGGGACTGAATGCTGCCTTCTGCTGACATGCCTCAGGGAATGAGCACACCACAACTGTACCTCAGAAATCTCAAGAATATTTGGTATGAGGATTTTATTTCCCTAATGTCTGTGATGCTGTCTTAAGTGAACCTGCTTGCCCAGTCAGATGTATGTAAGACTATGTCACCACATCTCGCTAAGCAGAGAGTGAAATCTATCGGTGCTAGGGAGTAGGACATGGGGCAGGAATAGTGAAAACTGAGTGAGATGACTATGTAGAGTACAGGGTAGAGAAGGGGGTAAAAGGAGACAGAAACTGGCTGCAGATATGTCAACATGAGAATGCATAACCACACAAAGTCTCTTCTCTGTGTAAGCTGGGAAGGTCTTGAGAGCCCTTTTTCTGGTCTTCTGCTGTCATCAGTAGGTGACAAGAAAAGCAGCCAGAGATCTACTTCTCATTCTTTTATAGTAGCTGGCCATATAGAACATAACAGCCCATTGCTTGTACAGGTTTTTTCACTAGTTAGGGCTGTGCAGATAGCTGATGCATCAGCACTGCTCTGAACCCTGCTGATGCCCCATTAGGAGAGCAGTCCAGTTTCTTGATTTGCAGGGTTTTTTGTTTTCACAAGTTTACTAAGGAAATAGTTACTAAATACAAGGATAAATATAAGTATAGTGACTTACTAAAGCACCCCTGTTTTCATAGGTTATGATCACATTGCAAAGTCAAGCACTTGAAAATTAATATAATACCAGAAACCTGGTTATCTTCATCTGAATAATTAATTTTTTCCCTCCTCACAGTTGCCTCTGCATTTAATATACTCAGATTCCATCTGGGACTGAATCGGAGTTTGGAAGCAACAGAAAAACCTTGACTGTAGAATCTTTGCTCTACTCTTGCAGAAACAGGAGCCACTTAGTAAAATGAGGCAGGCAGAGAAAGCATACCATAGCCCTTAATTTTACCTGAAAGAACTGTATTCTACTCCTGCCTTTGCAACATAGTCCTGATGCAATGACATGCAAGTCACACAGATCAGGCTTCTCACAAATGACTGCTCAGTATGTTTTTTCTGCAGCCTTCATTTGAGACAGATGAGAATTGAGACATCCTCATAGCTTAAACTAATTTGGAGCTGCTTTGGCTGCCTAAAGCCTACTGAGGGTTGAGGTTTTTGAAACAAAAATGATGAAAAATTAGCTCCAGTTGTCTCACTAACTGCCTGAACTGGCAGATGCAAAGCTCACTGTGCCACAGTTTCCAACTGTGAGAAGAACAATACTGTCTATTATCTGAAATAACTGGAACTACACCGAGTAACCTCTCTGTAGGCATATGTCAGGTCCTAATTTCAAGGGGTAGCTGGAAGCTGCCTTTTCTACTAGGTAATCATATTGCCTGCATTAACTAAGCTACATAGCTGAAGGCTACAGTGGGATTTTTTTTTTTAGGGCAACATGCTATTGATGGAGATCTATCTTCCATGCGCCAGTGGGCTTTTTAATTGGAATAGAAGCTTTAAGCAAACTTAAAATAATATTCCTACTGGCAGATCCTGGCCACAGGATGGGATCCATTTCAGTTCTAAAATAGATGGGAATCCTTTTCCTGGCTTTAGCAGAGATCTGTTGTTTTGTATGAGACCTTGCTATGTACCATGTACAAGCTTCCTTGTAACTGAAATAAGGATAATCAAGCCTTGTGAGCTGAATAAAGACAAATTGCCATTTTTAAGCTACTGAAGTACTGCAATACAATAATGAGCTACTTGAACTTACTTTTCTGTCCTTAGATTTCGAAAAGCACAGCAGTGGCTGGGATACGTTAGAACAGCTTCCACAAGGCTGCTGAATTTATCCAGTGGTGGCAGTCTCTTTAATGAGTATGATGACGTTGCATTTAGGACTTGAATGGCCTCAAGCCCGTAGCTAGGCAAGGACTCTAGGGCTGTTGAAGAAATATCCCTGTGAAATAGAAAGTATTTTCTTTTTGTATATATAAAAGAAACCACCAAAGCATGATGGTAGGTAACAGCAACTTGGTTTTTCACAAAGGTCTAAGTCTCCAAAGCTACTTCAGCACCTGATTACCCACTCAGAAACATTGCCTGTGGAACTACAGGAGCCCCAGTGAGGCAAGGTGCTCATTTTTGACTGGGGAAATCAAAACCCACTGCTCCAAGGGCTGTGCCACCACGCAGAGTGAGGGACGGCAGTTTAGGCCAGAGAAAGGAAGAGGGAAGAGGTGAATGTGTCTCTCCAGCCAGCTAACAGGTAAAACACTCTCTTGGCTCTCTGCTTGGCTCTGAAGGGCTGTTTTAGATGTTTTAGTTAAATAGTTATTAATTAAAACACATAAAAGAATGTGTCATTCTTGCCAGGACCAACTTAAGCAGCTTGGCTTAGGGTAACTTCAGAGGGCTGTTCGTGTGAGGAAAGGCTATCAACATGACTAAGGATTTTCAGTGTCAGGGGAAAAAAGGCTACAACTGTGAAAGTGATGTTAGTAGTGCCATGTACTTTACAGCACCAATAAAAGGAACAAAACGGCACGTGCGGCACAGAGAGCTACTTACATAACCCCCTGTTGTGTTTTATCACATGGTGTTACAGTCAGTGCACCCCTCCAGTAATTGATTGATAAATCATGAGGAGGATAATGTGTTTAATTCAGCACAGGCTTATAGCATACATTCAGCATTCACTTTTATAACCAAATTCTGAAATAATACATAGTAAAAACATACTTATCCTACCAAAAGACAAGTTGGTTTGCAGTGTCTCAGAATATAAGGCATAGGAATAAGATCGGGAGAACCTGACACAAATAAAGCAAAGGCTGAAATATCTAAGAGGTGGAAGTCAATGACAGTGCTAGAACTGGCTGGTCTGCATTTGTCATGGTGCAAACAGCCTTCCACCCTTTAATTTCATGTATCTCATTGACATGTTTCTGTTTTACAGCTAGAGCGTAAGAGATCAAGTCTCCTTCCAGACTCAAAGCCCATGTTTCCTGAGATGACAAAGCTCACGTGGCACAGCACCCTTCCCATGGGACACCTATAAATACAGACAGTGGAGCAATGGATACTTACAGGACATCCGGCCCTGTGGCCCCTCTCAGGGCATTGTTGTGTATCCGCCTGAGGTTCTTATTGTCCTTCAGGATTCTGTGGAATCAAACATGAACTCTCTTTACATCTGTATTTTGATGGGGCTTGGAGCACCCTGCTCTAGTGGAAGGTGTCCCTGCCTGTGGTAGGGGTTTGGAACTGGATGAGCTTCAAGGTCCCTTCCAACCCAAACCATTCTATGATTCGTCCATTCACTCTCAGTCCTTTCTCTCGCCACAGCAGTTGTTGCAGTATCTAAGCCTGGGAGTGCTTGTGTTTCTCATGTGACCTTTCCCTGTGCTGATGCCATCAGCCCATTATTATCTACACTTCACTCTGATCATTTCTGATTTCTTCTGACTTAAACCAAGAACAACCAGTCTGTTTCCTTTGTGGCAGTAGCAGTGTCCAAAAATGCAGCAGAAGTTTTGCCCAAACCAAGAGGCTAGTCCCGGAGCATGTGAGGGTGACTTAGAAATGATTGGTGTTTCCAGATATGAGATGTAGGTTCCTCAGTTTGGGCTGCAGTTTCAAGCTTTCTACCATAGCTACTAAGTTTAGAAATTGATATAATTTTATTAAAAATAATGAGCTTTTCTCACAAAACCTGCAGTGTTCTCTAAGGAATGGTGTTTCAGGAAAAGCACTAAGTGCTGCAGGATTAACAACTGAGTTGCACTGAAACTAAAACATCAGTTTTCTAATGGATATCAGGAAATGCAGTCAGGCTGAAGGAAGAGTCTTTACTATATTAGAACTATTATTTAGTGTTTGAAAAGAAACACAGGAGGGGAAACATACTCACAATTGATTCAGCTTTGTCCCATTGAAGGCATGGCTGTGGATATCTTCAAATCCGTTTTTATACAATTTGCTGGGGATTAAAAAAACATAAGGGAAAAAGATTTGGAAAAGATGAGGTTGTGTTACGTATTACAGGTTTAAATGCTGCATTCATTTTAATGATTAGAGGGTCTGCTTATAAAGGAGAAGGGTAACTATTGCCTACGTTAACTCTAAGAAGGCAGCACTTAAATAACCTAAGCACCTTTCTGTTTAGCTGTAGAAGAGAACTGCTCATGAACAGATCCTCCCTCTCTGAAGGGCTCACCTGTGCCTATCTTGGGCTGAGATCCTGAAACAAGACATTAGTCTGGGAAAGTGCCTGGCACACGGACACCAGCCTGGAGGCAGAAGACCTGGTTTTTGTGGTGTCAGCAAGTGTAAATGAAAGACTGCAAGCACTAGAGATGTGTCAGATGGAAAACAGCTCTAAAGCCTGGAGGGTGCTGCTGCGTTGTAGATCCCCTGTAGAGAAATCTTCTAGCAGCCCAAGAGACAGCTTTGCAGAGAGGCAGGAGTGAGTTGTGCATCATCTAGTGGTCAGTGAGCTATCAGCTCCTCCAGAGTACTGCTGCCAGGCTTGAGTTTTGCTGTCTCCTGTGCTGCCCTAGGTTCTCTTGATTCCCCACCCTGGGGCCAGATACCTAAAGGCTGGGCTCTGCTGTACCTAAGTCCAGCTCTTTTCCTTTGTTAGGATATCTAGCCTATGGGTCTGATTTCGCTGAGAAAAATCCATTTGTGACATGGACTTGCTCAAGTGTGTTCAGAGGAGGCCATGAAGATGCTCAGAGTGCTGGAGCACCTCTGCTATGGAGACAGGCTGAGTGAGCTAGGCTGAACAAGCCTGGAGAAGAGAAACACATGAAAGACTAACTGTAGGAAAAAATAAACTAGCTATTTGTAGAAACAGCTATTATTCTATATCTTCATAGATTTACTTGTGTTTCACCAGACTATGCTGTAACAACAGGAATTACTTTGGCTAATTACAGTTAAGCACATAGGGTGGAGTTAAGATGTAGCTGTACAGTTAGGAAGCTGTTGATAAGATAATCACTTTCTTTTAGTGGTGAGCTCCCTATCACAAAAGGATGGGAAAAATTGATCATTGGCTGTTTCCTGACTTAGACTCCCTCCCACTTAATATACTTTAGGGTTACAGTAAAAATTTTAAGCACCTTTCTCCATCTCTTTTATGTTCATTTTCTTGCACCATTAACAGAATCATAATTTGGCTGAATTTCTTTCGTAGAACTTGTTGGTAGGAAAAGAGGTTCATAAGAGGAAATGATGCCCTAATCTAAGCAATTGCTCCTTTTTAACGTTGCACAGTAGTAGTCTTCAGTCACATTTATGCTCAGTCCCTCTAATGGTTTAACAAGGTATTGGTCAATACATAAATTCTGTGTCAAAATTGCTGTCATGACTGCACATCAGCCTGATGAAGGGCCTAATTTGGTCAACTGCAGTTCTTGCTGCTTCTATTGCCTCAGGAGGCTGGAATTTTGGGCATATCCTGCAGAGAGGCTTAGTCTGTGATTTCCCTCCCCCCTCACTTCAGTACTTCTTTGTGGAAGTTTTTGTGAGGACAAGGGTGCTGTGAAATCCACATGTGGTTCTTGCTGTGCTGGCTGATGACACTTTGGCTTTCTGCTGCTTTTTGCATTCCTCAGGTAGGACATCTCACCTAGCATCAAACCATCTCACAGGTGGCTGTAGCAATGAATCCTCAGTTTGCTTAAAGGAAAGTCTTGGGTGTGGAGACTTATAGGAATCAATGTCAAAAGAAATCAGGGTAACAACAAGCATCGGTACTTTGTACCAATTGCTTCTCTCCTTTCTTCTCCTTTGGAGGGACCCTGTGCAGCTGAAGCTTAGCACTGTTAGGTCAGCACTTTTAGCCTGGTTGGTCCCTGAAAGCACTATTTCAAGAAACCATATCCCTGTGAGGAGAAGAGAAATTTTGACCTTCAGCTTGTGGTGTTCATGTCCTGTTGATGGTAGATTTAAAAACAACATTGCATGGAAGATGAGGATTTGGATTCCTCCTCCTATTTCCTTTCCTAAGTGAAGTTAGCTTCTGGATAAAACCCACCTCTTCAGCTTGAAGAACACCCCTCCGTTTCCTAAGAATTTCAAGTTTAACTCACAATACAGACACATATTGCATGGGGCTTAATTTCCAGAGTTTTATGTAGCCAACTTCAAGCTTTATAAAGCTTTCCTCAAGCAGAAGTGTTATGGTTGCAGAAGGAACTGCAGCTAGGGTTATTTTACTCACAGTGTCAGTGATTCATTGTTCATCCCCTGGAAAGCATTCTGCGGGATGGTTGTCATACGCAAGTTATCACAGAGCTCCCTTTGGGAAGAAAAATAAATCAAAAACCAAAGGTATTTTTGTCAGTGATCCAGGAGGAAGAAGATGGTCGAAGGCTCACAGCTCTGTTAGGTTGGGTCTCTACTTACAAAATAAAGTAAGCTTCTAATGAGAAGATCTGTGTCAGGTCTGGAAATTGTCTTATTCCAGTGTTACAGATGCTCCTAGAGAAAGGCATAATTCCTATTTACAGGAGGAAAGATTACCACAGTGGATGCAACAAAAAGCCAACTCAGTAGTTACGAGTTTAACATACATTAAACGACGCATTAAAAGGTGAGTGACAAATACAATAACTTTTAAATAAGCTCCAATTGTGTTTGTAAGGCCTGTAAATATTAGGTTTTGTAGCACCCTCAGGCAGTGCTCTGGAGAAGCAGTGTCTGTTCTCTCTACATTAAACACAAGGAGGAGATTTTAGTTACCCCTTTTGCATAGTACCTTGTCAATCTGAAAGCTTTATTCTAGAAATAAGCACTTAGCAGAACTAATTTTCATGCTTTACTACTTTTCTGTCCATTACTGTCCTGGGTTACATTGTTTTAAAAATTGATTTGGTCAGTTGCATGAGCAGTCAAGACATGGACTAGTAAAATAATACCTAGTGATGTTCCATAGATTCCTCCCCTCTCTGCTGAAGTGACCTAATTGAAAACACTATATAGGTATTGACTAGGACACCTAGCCACTATGTTTTAACAGAACCCATAAAGCCAATAATGATTTAGTTTAATAGATCGATAAGAAATTTACTAAGCTCTGTTAAAGTTTAAGCAGTTAAAATCAGTAGTTAACCTACTGCAAACAGGTATGGAGGAACCCCTGATTCCCAACAGTTAAATATCACTTTTCAAAGGAGCAGTGGATAGCAGGCATACTTGTCAGAGTCATGCTGTTTCTAGAGATCTTATTAGGAAGAAATGCATTTGAGAGCTACTATACTAACCTGATTTTACAGGAAAAGCATATTCAAAGCTGTGGGCATCACTGGCATTTCAGGTTCAAGCACAGACATCTTATCCTGCCCACTGCTCAGCATTTCCAGGTGCAAGTCTCCTTTTATGCTGTGACTGCAGCTCTCTATGCCACTCCCCATTCTGTCACTTCTGGGTTTTTAAACTGAATCCAAATCCCAGGCTGATCACTATAATTTCAGAAGGTTTGAACCTTTACTTGAACATAGTAGCTTAAGCATGTGTCTACAATGTGTGCTATTTTTAATTCCAGTCTTTCTTCACACTTAGAGCCCTAAGTACTTGAATATGCTCACAGTATAAATAAAGCAGCGCCAGAGCTGAGTTTTTCCATACATTGCCACCTGCTATACCTGTATTGCTGTGAAAGGTGCTGTGTGCTCATCCCTGTTTTAAGTTAGAGTGGATGCTTGCAATACTGCATGTTGCAACCCAGGCTTCACTGTGGTCTGCAAAGAGCGCTCTAAGTGAACTGTGTGCTATGAGTGTTGCACCAGTATCAGTGCCTGACCTCCTTAGTTTAAGGTCAGTTTGGG
>JAVHNF010059714.1:28252-41118 GCA_034783455.1 Micropsitta finschii | reverse complement strand
AGGCACTCGTCACAATGCTGATTTATGGGGTATCAGAGCTTCAGGATGTTGTAGCTTACTTAGACCCAATATTCACTACGGGTTCCAGCATTGATCAAACCCTGTGAAGCACATTACTGAGGCTGTGAAGGATGCTGCTTTTGTCCTCATTTCACCCCATTCTGTCAGGCTTTTGCATCACGTAATATGCAAAGTGTTCAGAGCTCCTGCAGTACCCCAGTAATAGGGGTGAACTGAGGTTGCAGCAACAGCTCTACCTCTGCATTCCTGTTGCTTTCTATAGGCTTTAGCACACTTGCTTCTGCTGCAAACCTTCCTTGGGTTCGCTGAGTCCAGTAAATATGTTGCAATGCTTGTGGGATCATAAAGAGACAATTTGGGTAGGGGGTGAAAAGTTTTCCCAAATGCCCACTTACAGAGATCGTTTAATCAAATGGTGATGAGGGGAGCAATTGCTTTCAGGCATTTCTCTTTTCAGAGTTCTCCCACCTCCCCTTGAAATTAATGTTCCTGTTTTATATCTCTCAACTCAGTGTTCTAGGATGCGGGACTGAAAATCAGCAATGCAGTTGTTTGCTCTTGTCCCTCCTTCTCTCTGTCAGCCAAGAGGGTCCCCTTTTTTTGCCTCTGGTGAAGAATTCTTGCAGGAAGATGGTTAGCAGAAGAAAAGGGTGTATGAGAAAGATTACTGGAAGCAATACCACAAAAGTCAGGGGGTTGATGGCACCATTTTGGTCAGAAACTCCTTTCTAGATGGCAAGGGGGGATGTATCTTTCTGTGCTTCCTTTCCATTTCCCTTGTCTCTTTTGGTGTGTGTGTGCGCGCCATGTCTGGGGTCCCTTGGTCATCTCACAGTAGACCTCGCTTCTTGTATTAGGAAGAGGTGTTTTTTAGCATGTGAGCCCTCTGCACTCCTCTTTGCTGGTGATAGTGTGTTTGTGGGTCTCTGTTCCCTTTGCATCCCCACCTTTTGTGCTATTTCTGCATTCCTGAGCATGGCTGGCTGTAGGAAGGGGCTCTTTGGGCTAGTGCTCGCTCCATTTTGGGTGTGGAGTGGACAGAGGATCCTGCTCACCTCCACGCAGCTAAAATGCATGCAAGAGAAGAAATGTAGCCAAATAGGTGAAGAAATATCAGTTTATGATTCTCTTTTATGTCCCTTTTCCCCATCTGGTTTCTATTAGCAACAAGAGCCTTCACAGAAGCAATGCATCTCCTATGTCACACGACTGTCTCAATTCAAGTATTGTCTTTTTGGCCTGTTCTGTGCAGAAGTATCTTTCCAGCATAGAGGAATGAGTTGGATGGAAGCAGAGGATGCTCTTGTCTGCCCTGTTTGGGGAAAGATTATACTGGTGGAAGAAGTGAATTATGGTGTAGTTGATGCTGAGGGAAATGGGATGGTATTGCTTTGCTACGCTTGCTTGTTTTCTTGTGGAAAGCGGCTAAGAGCTGTGCTGGCAAACTGTTTCTTCTGGTGTAAGAAGGGCTCTGCCCCAGGCTCTTCTGACTCTGAACTCTGATGTCTAAACAGATTGCTGGGTTACATGCTGAGCATGACTGAATGGCACTGAAATGCAGTGGAGCAGAATTTCACATGCCCAGTACCCTGGGCTTGTGTGAAGTGCATGGGGAAGGCAGAGATGGAGGAAGGCATGCATTTATTTGGTGTGGCATGTGAAGCATTAAGCTTGTGGCAGTTCCAAGCTCTAATGGTATGGGAGACTCAGGGGATTCTGTGACTCAGCTGGTGCCATGCTCTTTCTTGCTCACTTCATATGGAGGGGGATGGTAAAGAGAGCAGTCAGAAGGATTGCTCAAGGGACTGTCATACCTCTGATGGTGCAAGCATCAAAGTGAGGAAACCTGCAATTAGCCAAGAAATGACAAGCAGAATGGGCTAGATTCAGTAAGTAGGTAGGCAACAAGCCAAGAGTAGAGTACAATAGTGTACTCCTTGTCTTTCATCTACAAACACTCTTTTAATATATAGAAAGAGCATTGTTGTGTGGTCATGGTTGATTTATTGCCTTATTGCCTTTTTCATATTTTTCTTTTCTCTTTCTTCACTGTAACATTGAGGTGTTACAGACCCCACCATGGCAAGAAGAGCATCCTTCTTCCTTTCATGGTCTAATCAGTTACAGTCTAGTATTTGGGTCTGTGGTGTATTGACTTGAGTCAAGAGAAATTCTGTTGGTACTGATATGCAGGGACCTTGCTAATGTTCTTGCTCAGATGGGAAAATGCTGTAATGATATTTTTTTTGGGAGGGTAGGGAGGGTTGGGTGTTGGGGAGCAAGGGGAAGGAAATATATTTTCATATAGCATCTGGTATAAGAAATGTATGCTGGAAAGGAGAACAGCCTTATCTCTTCTCCGTATGTATTAAAGGATAAGATGCTGAAGTCAAATCAGGAATGGTAGATCTTTATACAGTGAAAGCGAGCTAGTTACTGCAGCAGTACTTAGCATTCAGGATCTTAATTCAGCCTTGGACTTAGGAGAATTCAACTCCTTTCCCTCCCCCTTCTTTCACCTCACTCTTAGACAAAATAGATAATACTGCATGTGCAATACCTCTCTGAAGGAAGCTGAGAGCATTTAGTTAAGTACAGGGAAATGTTGCAGTTAGGGTTCCACATCAGCGTTTGGTTTTGGTGTGGTTATAAAGTCTGGAAGCATCTGAAGTTGCTCTTCTGCCCATACCCTACTGATGTTCCCTGCCCTATTTGGCCTGTGGAGGGGAGGGATGATGTGTAGGGAGAAGGTACTTCCATTCTCTGTCCCGTTTCCACTGTGTGGTCATCCTGCATCATATTATTTTGTTCTTTCCTTGGAGTGTGGTTTTGCAAGTTGCAGGGGGCTGGTTTTTTATGTGTGGTGTTTTTGTTTTGTTTTGTTTTGTTTTGTTTTGTTTTGTTTTTTTCCATGGCAAAGCTGACTTCTGAGGTTCCTACAGTTTGGTAACCTTAGAATGTTTTATTAGGCAACGCAGTGATTTCAGCCAAAGAAGTTTCTGTCACTGTCCCAGTCACCTCCACTGTCTGTGCAACTCTTTTGCTTGCCTTGTGCAATAACAGGTTATTTGCAAGAAGGGGTGGTTTTCGTCCCAGTTCAGCATGTCATTAGAAACAATTTGCTTACTTAGAGGCAGATGTGTCTGTGCTGCAGGGTGCAAATGAATGGTGGTGATTACATCTTTCTCCAGAGGGCTAATAAAACTTTTATTGAATGTATCCAGAATGTGGTCCAACAAACAGGCTTGTCTGCCCCTTTGGAGTCCCAATTATATCCAGGTGGGAGCTTGGAAGAGCAAGAACCTCATGGAGTGCCCTTGCTAAGGTGGAACTGTGCTTGTATTTACCGCATGATTTTCTCCTGCCATGTGTGCCTGTGTGAACATTATCATGCACTTTTCCAAGACACTTAACAAAGCACTTCTTTTGCAACACCTTTTTGTAAAAATTAACTAATGTATCTCCTTTCCAAATGAAGAGCTGACATTGATATCACATGTCATACTGTCTAGTAAGATGGGACATCTACTTCAGGTGCCTAGGTCTAATTTCTTTGCATTTATGACAAGATGAAAGTAGGAGGCTGGTGCTCTCCTGTTCTGTGTTTTCTGATCTGTCCTCTTTGTTTTCCCAGTATCTTTTGATTTCATTGCTTAATTTGAAGGGTGAAGGAAAACTTGGGAAAGTCCCAGCTCGAAGGAAAGGCTTTAAGAAATGCCATGCTATTAGAGACCAGAGACCCCATGCTAGAGTCCATAAAGGCAGAAAACATGGGAGAAGCACCTTGGAATGCTGAAGTTGTTTGTGAGGCCCAATCCATGGGACATGTGGCTTCCTTAGCTGCAGTGTGCACAAAATCATTTTCTTGTGAAGTTGCTTAGCCCAGGAATTTGCTTGCATCCCTCCCTGGGTATCTGCAGAGAAGGAAGCAGGAATGATATTTGAGTTTATTACTGAGTGATTTATCTTGGAAGTCATTCTTCTCGCAGTGTTGGACAGTTCTGCTTGTGTGTATCAGTTCTGCGTGTATCTGTTCTATCAGGGTATAGCATGTTGATGATCCTACAGACAACCAATGTTTCCAGCATCTTCCACTCCATTAGGTGAAGTAGGAGTCTCACCTTTTAGCTTGTATGTCTAATTTTTTTCTCAAAGGGTGATGTTATCCTTTAATATCATTTAATAATGACCAAGCACAAGGGCACAGGTTTCAGAACTCCACCACTGGTACAGACTTTGATCCAGTCTTCTCAAATGTGTGTTGTTGGATATGATATAATATAATCTCAGTCACTCATACTGAAAGAGACATTTGGGGTTTAGTTCTGTCTATAAAAAATATAACTCCTCAGGGCATCTTCATTTTGCAAAGGTTAAAAGCTCATGGGGGCCTAATAATACTTAGAAAGTGGGGTTTAGTCCAAGATGAGAACTGCTGAAGCGTAAGGGCTGAAAAATTCATCAGGATATCTGCAGTGGTTGTGCAGCAACCTGCTGCAGGTCTGGCAGTACTCGAAGGTATGGATTGTGTCTGGGGATTTTTGTTCTTAAGAAAAAGCAACTGGTTTGGGATTGAAGAAAAAAAAACCCAACAAATCACAGAATATGCAACAACAAAAAAAAACCCCAAAACAAAACAAAACAAAAAAAAACAAAAAAAAAAACCCAAAAAACCAAAAAACAACCAAGCAACAACAAAACATGAAACAGTAATAACCAACCAACCAACCAACCAACCCTGCCCCCCAAAATACCAAAACAACAAAAAGTGGTTGAGACAGTCATGTCTATAGTTTTGAGTAGTTTTGAAATACTCTATTCTGTGTTTCAGCAGTATTGGAGCTGTATCGGATATCATGCATCACATAGGCTTGTTAAGGAAAAAATGTAGTAGTTTGACTGTTGGGGTTTTTTTGTTGTTGTTTTGTTTTGGGGTTTTTTTGTGGGTTGTTTTTTTTCCCTTCTTTTTTTTCCCTTCTTTCTTGAATTGTTGAGAACAGCAGCTATTCATGAGTTATCTGTGGAGAATGCAGTGACCGTGGCTGGAGTCAGAGCTACAGAACTGGGTTTTAGACTAGAAAGGGGGAAGGGAAGAGGGAGATGAGATTGTTATATGAAATATTCTTACCCTTCTCTTTGTTTTTCAGTGGATGAATATATTGCCATTGCTAAAGAGAAGCATGGATACAATATGGAGCAGGTAACAACCCTTTGAATACTCTATTTTAAAATCTTTTTCAGCAGGTATTAAAACATGACTTACACTGACTGCCTAGCACTGCTTCTTCCCTTCTGTACTGTGTTTTCTCCCCTCCTGCTTCTCCCAAAACTGACAGTTCCTAAAAGTAAATGATGCTCTGGGGCTATGGAGTTCACCCCTGGTTTTTCATCCAGACTCAGAAGAAAACCAAAGCCATTGTAATTTATAACAGAATTTGGCCATGGGTGTTATACTTCCTATGGTGGCTACTTGAACACTTCCAGAACCCCTTTTCTCTGTGGATTTTCTTTATGCACTAGTACTTCCCTGAAAAGGGAAGGTTGGGAATCTGAGTGAGTACTGTATTGGCAAATTACGTACTTTCTCTACAAAGGGATTCTAAGAAAATGAGAAAGTTTATGAAATTTATGAAAGTTTATGAGAAAGTTTATGAAATTATATATAAGGCCATGAGCATAGAAGTGCATGATTTGAATGGGCAAGGGTCTCTAGTTAACTGACTGCTATCATCTTTGAGTCAAACTTCCAGTGGTTGATTCTCATGCTCAAAAAGACTTCTTGTGGAACAAGAACAATGAAGTTGAGAAAGCCACCAAATTTTTCAGCAAAGCCAGCAATGATCAGACTTGATAATTATAGTTTCTAAGAGCAGAAAACAGCAATAAAAGGAACACGAAGACACCAAAAGGCTGTGAACTTAAATGAAAATAAGGATAGTAGCTTATTTCAGTTGAGATAGGTATATCCTAGTATTGGGTATTGTGGGTAATATTTGCCAGAAAAGGTGGTCTTAGGCAACCACTGACTATTTTTGTTTTTTAAAACTTCAATTTGGCTAATGGAGATTTGCATTAATTTTAATGTTGAAAATACAGACCTCCCACTTATTCTTTGGAGTCTTTCTCCCCGTTTTTCTTTGTCTGTGTATAGGAGTTATGGGACTCGCCACACCAGGATGTGAAGTGGCCGATCAACTCATAAAAATATCCCTCCTAAAAATTTTCTCATTCTTTCCCTAGCAGTCTTGCATAACACTCTGGAGTTAAATGTGTTTCCCAGGTCCTTTGGGATTTCCTAGACAGCTGTGCTAGGCACTTCCAGGATATAAGTGGAGAGGGTCTAGCTTGTATCACTCTGGAAGCCATGTATTCATTTTGTATTTTAAGGACAAGTGTCAAGGCTTTCCAGTCAGGGTGATTTTTTCTATCACCATGGGGCACTCTCTTTAGCAGGCATTATCAGAGTTGCTGTTGGCTGGGTAACTATGGCCAAGCTGATACGGCCTCCCTGGAAGCTATTCAGAGCTCACTTTAGAGTTTGGCCACTGCCTCCAGGCTTTGCTGGCCAAGACATCCCTTTCCCACACATGCATCCCCCTGACAGCTGGTCTCTTTGGACCTCTGTGCAGGTGGCTTGGCTGACAGTCATCAAACAGAGGTTCCCATTCTTCTGTGTGTGCCCCCTGCCCAAGACCTGTCTTTGCAGATGAAGGTGTGCCAGTCTGTTGCAGGGAATGGTGAGCTGCCTGTCAGGGTGGCTGCGGTATGTGCTGGTGCTCCCCTACCCGGTGCCTTTCCATCCATCTGGCCCATCGGTGCCATGTGCAGCTCCCGTATCTCTGTTCTTTCTCTCCCCTTGCCTTGTGCCAAAGTGCACCGTTGTTGGCTCTGCTGCTGTCGGGTGGTGGCTAGTGGCTCAGGACTGTGTTGGTGAGAGTCCCTGCACCCTCACCAGCTCCAGGGCAGACTTTGGCAGGCAAGTGAGCTCCTGCAGGGCAAGCTCACTTCAGCTGGTAGTGTAAATGGCTGTAGGTGATTGTGCTGAGCCATAGCAGTCACAGGCTTTTGGGAGTACTGCAGCAAGTCTGGCCCTGAGCTGTGCCCTTCTGCCAGTGTGTCAGACACTCTGGGACAAAGGAGGCTGGAAAGGCTGTGTGCTCACCTGAGTGTGAGTGCAGAGCTCCTCTGGGATAGCATAGGATGGAGGGGGAATGCTGCTTTCTTGTTAAACAAACCTATAAAGAAAACCTTTTTGTTTACAGTTTGCTTTGTGTACGCAGATGTCCTCTCAGCCCTTTCTAGCTTACCTTACTGGTATTTAATACTACCCTGTCCTCCTGAAATGTCCCCCTCCCTGTTTTCCCCTTGCTTTCTCACAGCAATATTTGATACAGATCTGAAGCTAAAGGGATGGCAGGAGAGAGAACTCAATCCTTTGTAACTGCAAAACAGTTGGTTTGTGGTTTTGGCTCCATGCTTGCCAGAGTGGATGGAGATAGGTGGCTGTGTGGCCCCTGTGACATCTGCACAGTGAGTGACTGTGCAACCAAGACTACTTCATGTTCTGCATGGTGGCAAAAGGGAGTAGAGGATGCCTGGACAGCACTGAGAGTCCAGTAGGGTCAGGGCAAGACCTTGGATAACACTAATGTTTATACTCTGCTGAATCTCAGGGGATCAAGGTCCCATAAAGGAACTGCTTTCTGCGTAGCAGAGCATAATGGGGAAACCCCAGATTTGAAGGGATTTTGTAGCTCTGAGCAGCCAGAGTGAAACTACTAGATGAGGGTAACTGTAGCAGCGGAACCTGAGCTGAGTTTGCATATGCCAAGCAGGTTACTCTGGTGTTTTACTCAGCATGTTAGGGATTGTTTTCACTCTACTGCCATTGCAGAAGAGTTTTCTAGCTCTGCAGAGTCAAGCCTTCCCAAAATGACTTGTAGTCGCTGGCATGCCAGATGTAGTGATGTGTCATAACACTAAGTGGCCGCACACCCCTGGAAGAGGAGTGGCTGCAAGCGAGGGTCTTGGGAGATGGCAGGAAGATCTGCACGATTTGCAGATCGTGAAGCACACTGCATGCACTTTGTCACTGAAACTGAGAACCAGACACTGTAACAGTGAAATGAGGCATCTCTCAAGGGAACAAGTGAGCAGCCCCCAAAATGAGATTTGTTCCTTTTTCAGGCCAGGGACATCTTAGCAGCAAGGCAAGGTTGTGCATGTTCTCTGCCTTTCCTTCTTCCAGTTGTCTTCTCCTTTTCTTCCTTCCTCTCAGAAGGAGACTGCTGAATAACTGTAAAACTCCCATCAGCTAAACCGACTTCCTAATTGCACAGGATATGGAGTTTAGCACTGGCAAGAAGCTTTATTTAGTCCAGCCTGTTTTTTAGGTAGGCTCACCAAGTCTGCTTAATGTGCATACCATGATCAGTAAAGTTGGAGTAATTTCTTCAATGTTTTTCTCCCCCTTTTCTGTTGCTACTTTCGTATTACATTGCTACCTGTGTGGTTTGGAAAAACTTCAAGTTGGTCTTCGCAGTCATAGAAGGGTGGAGGTTAGACTTCAGGTTTCTTGCACACAAAAAAGCGTCTGATGTAGCTGAGCATTAAAATAGTTTAACATGCCACCTTAGGAAAATGCTGTAGTTCCCCCTTTGCATGCATATAATAATGTTCCTTGTGATTACAGTTGTCTTCTTGGTGTCCTTATTTCTAGGCCCTTGGGATGCTGTTTTGGCACAAGCACAACATCGAGAAGTCTTTGGCAGATCTGCCAAACTTCACTCCATTTCCGGATGAGTGGACGGTGGAAGACAAGGTCTTGTTTGAACAGGCCTTTAGTTTCCATGGGAAAACCTTTCACAGGATCCAGCAGATGGTAAGTGGAGTCACAGGAATGGAAAAGCAGAACAGGCGGTATGACCGTTGTCTTCAGTGCTGACTGTACTGACTTTCTGTCAGGACAGAACAGGCCAAAGGGGATGTTCAAGGGAAAGCATTACCATGAATAGAAACAAACAACCAGCCTTGTCTGCAGTCTCTATAGAAATGTTTTCCTGAAGTGCTTTTCTGGCTCAGGATAAACTTTGACTGTGCAGTGTTTTTGGTAGGAAATGACAGTTTTCAGTCTCCTGCATGCTATGGTAGTGTTTGTCTCAGCTGGAGTTCAGGCATGGTCTGTACATATGTGCCCACCCACACACAAAGATCATCTCTGTGCCAAGCTGATTTCCTTTCTTACAGCCTGCTTTTTAGGAATTCATTTTATTTGACAGTGAGGTCTGTGCTTAATGTGATTTGGGACTGTCAGTGGATGTTGAGGTAGAGGTATATTGGAAGCGTTTAGTCCTTTGCTTTTGGTTAGCAGTGATTTTTTTTTTATTTTTTTTTTTTTTTTTAACTGTGATTGCAAACTTCAAGAGTAGGTTTCTGTCTGAAAGGAGTGTGTGCAATTTTCTTTCGAAAGATGGAGAGGATGGGTTGGAAAATTCTGATTAATTATATATTGAGTGTTTCTTCAAGTAGTTCATCACCTATGTGGGAACCAGACTTTGTTCTTTGCTCTCCTTCAATAAAGTATCTCTCGAGTGTTCCAGCAGGACCCAGTTATGTTGGTTGTGACCCTGGGCTGCTGCAGTCTATTCAGCCTCTTTAAAGCACATGTGAAGGCCTGTGTTGCTGATTCCACTGGAAAGTAAAAGGTGACTTGCCTCCAAGTATGAAGGAAAACTGCCAGGTCCTTTTCAAAAGGGTGGCAGGAAGGGGCTCGTTCTCTTCATGTCCTCCTTGAATATTCCTTCACTGGCATTCATTTCCAAATGTTCTTGAGTCATAGGGTCTCCCACTCCCTTGGGTCAGATGACAGGGCTTGTGTATCTTATGAATAGCTGATACAGTCTGGAGAGTTCTGTACTCCTGAAGAGTGAAGCTGTTTCCTTTATTGCTCTGTTCTTATATAGTAGGGGAAGAAGATGAAAAGGGAAAAAAGGGGAATGTCCTGGGAAAACTGAGAAGATAAAAACTGTCCTATTGCTTGGTGAAATGCCAAAGCAAGAAATTCTCAATTTGTTTTATGTGCAGAAGCACGACTTCATCCCTGAGTGAAGCGCATTCCTATACGGGGTTGCCAAGCTCATGCACTGTTCCCTAGGTAATGATATTTTTTTACCGTTGCTCCCAGAAAAGCCATCCTGCATGAAAGGAATTAAATGGCATGAAGCTTTGTGTTTAGCTGGGGATAGGAATCAATGGCTTGGGAGCATCTTAGTAGTTAGTTTGTATATGCTGCCCCATTAGCACCAGTACAGCTTAGAACTAACGGGAAAATCATTGGAGCCAGAGAGTAAGAATTGAGTTATGTTATTTACCGGAGCTGGTTCTGATATTTTGGCACTCTTAGCATGTGTTTGTAGCCAAGTGGATGTTTGTCATGAGCGGCCTTGTCCCCAAGTTTGTTCTGTGGAACTCTTTTTTCCAGTATACCAGCCTGCTACATGGCTATTGGCAGCATAATATCGACATAGCACCTATGTTTTGCTACTGTAGATGGATGTATGCCACTGTGCAGCTGTGGGCCAGGATGGTAGCTCTGGAGGGATCTTTTATTAGGACCAGAAGTCAATCTGCAGTCTGAGAACCAGGCTTACCTCAAGTGAAGACTTAAACTGCAGTTTTATCTAAATGAGAGATCTGGCTCTTGCTCACAGTTTTGTTTACCTCTCCACCCATCCTGCCCTCCAAGCTGAATCAAGACAGCTAAAACATGTTTTATTCAGCAAGAAAGGCTGGACTTCTAGAAAGTAAAAGTCCTGTGTAAGAATGTCCATGCAGAATACCTCAGGAGAGAATTAGTCTTAATGTACTTTCATGTTTTTTGGAGGCAGATGTTTCATAGCTACAAGGAAATTACATTAGTGTAAGAGGACAAAACAAAGAGGGAGGCTCGTGTTTCTCTGTATCTTCAGCTCACCATGCAGTAAAGTTTCACCTTTTGAAAACATCTTTTGTTGAGACCTTTGAATAGACTTCATCATTTGAATGGTGTGAATAAGTCTTTTTAAACCAAACATCAAAGATATGCCTAGGATATAGCCTGAAATTCAGCAGTTCCTGTGGTTGCTTACACATGCTTCTGTTGGCTTTTAAAACTGTTATCTCAGTTTCAAGGCCCTGTTTTGGATTTGCTTTTGATACGTTCCTTTATTCTGAAGGGAACCCAGCTACACAGCTGGTGAGTGGAGGCTTGCTGAGATGCTCTTTAAAGATTTTTGATGTCCTAAATAGTAGGCACTAACCTAGAACACTCCCCCATAGATCCTTTCTGAAAGGCTGCAGACCTGCCTTGCTTGAGCCTTTGAGAGAACCCAAAGTAGAGGGATCAGATATTCCTTGACAAAACCAGACACGATTGTGTGTGAACTCCTGGGGATACTTTACATATAAGCGTATAAAAGGATACATGTTTAATTTACAGCTTCCTGACAAATCAATAGCCAGCCTGGTGAAATTTTACTACTCCTGGAAGAAGACAAGGACTAAAACTAGCGTGATGGACCGTCATGCTCGTAAACAAAAAAGGGAACGTGAGGAAAGGTAGGTTTGCAAGCAGAAAGGCTGTGTATTGACGCACACTGATTTCTTTAGACTATCTCAGAGGTCCTGTTAGCTTGTAAGAAACTAGGTGTAGGATTTTCCCCAAAATGTTTCCTCGTACCACGCCTTTTTTCCCACCCCTCTTCTCTGCTATGCATGTTTTGCTTTGCTTAAAGGCAAAAGGAATCTCAGCAAATAGGTGGCTCTCTTTTCAACACTCTGCAATTCCTGAGTGTCCTCTAGTGCAGTGGTTAGTGTCCCATCACTCTAGAAGCTTTTTCTGTAATACTGCTTGAGGGTGGAGAAAATTAAATTGAAACTATTCACAATCTGATTGGCACTGTTGTCAGCAGAGTCAGTAAAGCTGATAAGCAGGACACTAAAAGGAAGTAATGAAAGAGCTAGAAATCTGCCTTTGTTTCTTCCGTGTGATGCTCAGTAGAGTGAGAACCTGCACCTCATGGGGAACAGGTTCCAGTGCAGCACCTGTCAGCCTGTACACAGGCACACACAGGCCTTTCCCCTGCCTTTCACTTAGAAAACCTTTAGGCTGTCAGGCTGTTACTCGCTGGGAAAGGTGAAGTTAAGATGGTGGTTTTTAGTGACTGAGAGGAGGGTAGCACAGGAGAACTTAAGATGATTTCTGGCAGAAGTGTCCTAAAGACTGCTGGGTACATTAGGATTTTGGGTGAGGGTAGTGGTGTTCAGGCCACTAGCCACTGAGCTTAAGTAGATGAGCTTGGCTCCTGTTTGTGCAGTTTTGTCTGCAAGTTCGTCTTCCTAGATACCTATGGGTATCTACTATCTGACCACCTTGGAGGTGGGTCAGCCAGTGGCATTGTTTGTATTGCTAGAAGTATCTGTACAGTTAGAACTGCCGCTTGGTGACTTTGCCTAGTTCTGGAGCTGACAGAACCTCAGAAATGCAGTGGCCTTACGTATGTGGTGATGGTGGTGGTGAGCTCCACCTCTGAACAGCACCAACTCTTTATCTGCTTTATGCAGGTGCCTTCTCAACTTGCTCTAAAATGCAGTTCATGTCTTTGCAGACCGAAGTTGAGGTGTGCCTGGCTTTGGAAATTTCCTAACATAATTGGGCAAAATTCTGTAAAAGCTTTTCCCAGGGAGCTGTTTGCTGGCTCCAGTGCATATGAGTGAGTCCTATTAGGGAAGGGGGAAGAAACATTTCCAGGGTTGAGCTGTACTGTACCAATGACTCACTCAACCTCTCCCATCTCTCCATGAGAAGA
>JAVHNF010059714.1:12107-26037 GCA_034783455.1 Micropsitta finschii | reverse complement strand
GGACTATTCATCAGGGACTGTAGTGACAGGACAAGGGGTAACGGGTTCAAACTTAAACAGGGGAAGTTTAGATTGGACATAAGGAATAAATTCTTTACTGTTAGGGTGGTGAGGCACTGGAATGGGTTGCCCAGGGAAGCTGTGAATGCTCCATCATCCTTGGCGGTGTTCAAGGCCAGGTTGGATGAGGCCTTGGGTGGAATCGTTTAGTGTGAGGTGTCCCTGCCCATGGCAGGGTTGTTGAAACTAGATGATCTTAAGGTCCTTTCTGACCCTAACTATTCTATGATTCCATGTATGTTGGTAACTAACAATTTTTTGCTCATTATGAGAATGAGCTGCTGTAGTGATGTTACTGCTGTTTGCTGCCAGTTGAAACCTACCTTAACACCTCAAGTGCAAGTTTTGTTTCTCTTCGGCTTTCTTCAGTGATTGGGTAGAAAAGAAGTATAAATAAACCTACAAAGATGAGGATAGCAGGGACTGCTCCAATGAGGATTTTCAGTGTAAGGATCACATCATTGGGTTGTCTGCATATCCCTGGCTTGTATCCAGTAAACCTAAACAAATGGAAATAACAGTGGTGTGTATGTATGCCCAAAGCTAAACGGGAGCTCTTCATCTGAAGGCTCCCTTCTTTCCCCCAACACTCTTCAAGACTTTTCTCACATTTTTTCCTAATCCTCTCTTTTTTCCTTCCCCCCACTACACGTTTCAAATCTTATTGCTCAAATCTCATTTTTGTGCTCAATTTCAGATAACTGCATTACCTCTGTATTTTCTCATTATGTAACATTTAACTACTAAGAGAAGCATGGAATCCTACGTAAGGAAATCGCTCTTTTATGTGTTTCCTATTAATATTCAGCAAAGTATTTAAGCTCCACTTTAAAAGTATGTAAGTAATCTGACCAATTTCAATAGCAATAATTAACTTTAAATTAAACCCACCTTTAAGCACTCTTCTCAAGATAGACAAATTTACTCAAGTGCTTAGAGTTAGGTAAACACTTGCAGTTGATTCAGGGTTTCCATGCAGTTCCACAACTGCTGATATGCTCAAATTCCCATTCCCAATTTGTGGAATGAGATTATTTTCCTCTGAACATGCCCCTATGAAAGCTACAGTTCATTCAGCATCGCTCTGTCTTGTGTGTTATCCCACAAACATCTACCTTGGGAAATTGCTAGGAGCTAAATGGAATGCAATTGCAAAGGGGCTAATGGGTGAACAGTGATTTGTTTGAGAGTGTTAGCAGCAAGCATCTAAAATTCCTAAGCCCAAAATGTTCAGCCAAGCACTGTCTGTTATTTAGCAGTTTCAGCTGAAGGCCCTGAAGCAAAACATTCTGGTTACCAAAACCTAACTTGGAGCCAAGGGCTAGACAGTATTTCAGACAAGTTCCCTTCTAAGCGTTTATTGTGTGCTTGTGTGCTGTAGAAGCTACAAAGGCCCTTTCTGCTAGGTCATGTATAAAAGTAGGGCAGAAGATGGCTGACCACTTCTCAGCCTGTCTAGTCATAACAGACAAGGCAAAAGTGAAAGGAGAACACAAAGCATCTCCCAAACTGACACGGTCTAGGTAATGGGCAGAGCTGTTAGAAAGACTGTTCCTGATTCTGACTGGTATCCAGTTCCCTAAAACTATTCAGGACTGGTGATCCTTTTATGCTGAACAGGTCACTAGGCACATCTGAAAGCACTCCAATCCGCATGAAGACTTAACAAGCTTGTATATGTAGTCCAACCCAGACGCAACAGGGAATGCACAAAGCAGCTGTATCACTTGTGTGGGACTTTCATCTGCTGAGCTTTCAGGTTTAGTTCTTTATTCATATAAGCTACTATAATTTACAGGAGTAATTTGTAAAGCAGAAAAATCTAAAGGGAAGTCAGGTCTTTCTGTACTGAAACATGTTAGGGCAGGCGACTTAATGCTTCATGGTGTGGCCTAGATAACAATCCCATCTTTAGTAGTCAGCCATCTGGAGCTGCTGGCATTTTCAGGCTCATGGCAAAAAAGGCAATTAACTCCACAGGGTAAAGGCGGAGTAACCTCAGAATGCTTTCAGAGTAGATCCACTAAGTGGAAACAGTGTTACTTACTCCAGTCCTGCTGCAGAAATTCCTAAGCCAATTCCTGCTGACATTTTGGTAAAGAAAACATAAGAAGAATAGAAAATAGTTTCATGTCCTTTTCCATGAGGATTCTGCAGGCGAAAGTTATCAACAACATCAGGCAGCATTGACCTAGAGACGAGCAAGATAAAAGAAAAACTCAAGCCAAAATCCCTTCTCGAAGTCTAAAGTTACTGAAAGACTACGCCCTCCTCCTTTCTTAAGATCTGACTGATGCAGGCATGCACATGAAAGAATCCAGTTATAAAACTCCAAATGAAAAAGCCCATCCCAGCCCCTAAAAAACCACACTGGGACTAAAACTAAGGAAAGCTCTTGGACTTGCTAGTGCATCCATGCATTTCTTTTAGCATGCTATTTATAGAAAAAGAGCCTCACAAACTAATCCAGTACTGTTTGCTTTTGTCTTTCAGTGAGGATGAAATGGAGGAAGCAAATGGAAATAACCCTATTGATATAGAAGTTGAACAAAACAAGGAGAGCAAAAAGGAGGTATAAATCTTTTCTTACTACTGTACAAAGGAAAGTGTTTACTTACTAGCTACTTTATGTAGAAGCTGACAGTATCTAATTATCTGTGCTTTGTATAGCTGTCATAGAAGAAAAGAATTGTCTTAAGAATTATTCTTAGATCAAGGCAAGTATAGACAAATAAGCTGTTACAGATGAAGCTGAGAAAATTTAAGACTTTGACATCCCATGATAATGCACTATGTGAATGTTTCTGGTCTTTTTGATTCTGTCTTTGGCTGTGTTAGCTTCAAACACATGCAGTGGTGGTTTAAATCAACCTAACTATGTGGAGATGGAGTAGAAGCACTTACATCTCTGCTGAGATGGCTTGGTGGAGGGGAAGTATTTCCATTAATTTGTTCTAGGTAGACTAGCAAGAGCATGGTTATTTACACCTTAGACTCTATCCTGATGTGCTGAAATCCTTCATAATAATTCTGGGGATTTTGATGGCACTAGAATTGCAACTACAGTGGTGAACAGTAAAGGAGAAATCTTTCGTGTGGCCAGTTCATTTTGTCAGGGAGGGGGACCTTAGCCTGCTGTTATACACGTGGAATATTTGGTCTACTTGAAATGTAGTCCTTGCAACTCACTTAAAATACTTCATTTTAAGTGGGCAGAGTTCTGGATGAAAATAGCCATATAAGTGTAACAGTTTTGAAAACCTAGTCTGTGATGCTTACCAGAAAAGTGTATACTTCATTTTCATGTGTATATCCTGATAGTTGTTACTAAAAAAAAAATAGCCTTGCTGTTCAGCAGCAGTGTGGGTTGTATGTGTGAGTGTTACAGGAAGACATTTGCTCTAAGGTCTTCTCTCCTTGAAGTAGTTCCCTTTCCTGATTTCTCATCGACTGATTTTTCTCCCATTGTCATTTTCTTTCAGTTTTTTTTAAGGTGGTTTCTTAAAAGGTTGTATGTAGGAAAAAAAGGAGCACACTAGGAATATTTAAAAACATGATTGCACACAGGCAGAATGGAAATCCTAGAGCAGCTGGTTTGTCAGTCACTGTCAGTGAGATTAATTCCTCTAATTAATTATTTTGAATAGAAATAACCGAAAAAGTCACAGTATTCTTGTCTGTTCTTCACCCATGCCAGGGTGCTCTGTAGACTTTCCAGAAAAGCCTTTTGCTTTTACTGACGGAGCTGACATTCTTGATGACTTCCTAGGAGCAGAGTGGACATGAAGCCATTCATATTCACCCTTACAAAAAACTGAGTTCTCAAAAGCCTCAGCAGTACCCAAACTTGAAGGGCCCTCACTTAGCTAAACTGCAAACCTCAGCACTCTGATGTGTCTTGTAAATAATTAAGGCTATAATCTAATTTCCCATTATTTTAGTAAGTTTTCAAGTTTAGATTTCTCTGCAGGCTCTTTGAATGCTTGCATCTGTAAGAAAGCTCCCTTCAGTCCCCTTTACTATTGTTTCCTTCCCTACCAATGCTGGCATGCTCTGAAGTTGCTGCAGAAGAGGTAGAGGTATTTCTTTGCCAACTTGGCTGCCTCTATTGTAAGGCCAAACCAGATCAGATGTCTGATAGCTACCATCAAGGCATTTTTGTGGAAAGTCTTGTATGGGAGGAGGCTGGCTGTCCTTCCTGCCACACCAGTACAGGCCACAGTGCTCTGAAAGAGATCACCAGAACTCATGGAGCATGTGCAGCCTGGCTGAGTGATGGCAGGCAGCCTTGTGGGGACTCTTCTGGACAGGGGTGCTAAAATGAAGCTGAGAACCTGCATAGCCTATTCAGAGTTAATTTGATTTGATTTTGCAGTACCTGAACCTGGGGCTGATTGAAAATCTCTTTGAGAGAGAGCAGGTATCCAGGAGGACAATGTGTTCTTTCTTAATTGTTAGGGGTTTTTTAACAACATGGTCAGACATGCCGGCGTGGTCATGTACTATTAGCCCGGGACTCTTACCGTAAAGAACCTCTCTGTCCCAACCCCATAGAGATGGTTTTTTCCATCTCTGAAGCATGTCGGTTACTGTATGACTTGCCAAGTAATACCGGGGTTTCTGAGAGTATCTGAAATCTCTCATTTGTTTCTTCTTTTGGGGATCACCGGAGGGGGGAATCTTCCCTTTTTCTCTTTTTTAGTACATTCAGTGTTAGTGCAGCTGTTCAGGTTTCTTCCAGATAGTGGTTCCATAGTACTGAGGTCATGAACTGGAGCTGCTTTCTCCACCTTTTCCCTGTTCCTGAAAACACCTCCTTGCTTTTACATGGCTTGAGATAGCTTGGTCTTCTTTTTTTACACAGTGAAATCTGAGGAAGAGGGGACCTTGTTTGTATTAAGGGGTTTGTTAAGATGGAAGTGTACTGGTTAGTAGTGGCAATGTCTAAATAAACAGCACTGATAATTCCCTGTATTTTATTTCTTTGTTTTTCATGAATTGCTTTAATTCTACAGAGATGCGTGTGGCCAGGAAAGCAAGTTTCCAAGATAGGGTAGATGTTCAAATTTTCAGGGCCTGTGCGATATCACTGGGACCTGGAGGCATTTGGAGCTGTCAAAACCCATTCTGCTGGAGCTCTGGCTTCTTGTCCACAACACAAGAGCTTCACATTCTTTGAACCGTGTAAAGCAATCTTTTAAAACTGCTTCCATTTTTCCTTAATGTTGAGGCTTCTGGGGTATGTGCACTGCACAGGCATTGTGTGTTGGTTAACCTACAGCCTGAACCTGTTGTGAGGAATCACTCCATGACCCTGTGAAATTTTGTATGTAGATGAAATATGAATACATCTGAAATGTCTGTCCATGTCGAATAATTTACCTGGCTCTGTTATCAAAGTGCTCGCTTCTAAAGCATAGTGCAGAGCTTACCTCACTTGTTCATAGCTAAACCAGTCTGTTTTTTTCCTGTTTATCACTCCCTTCTCTTTGCAGGAGGTATCAATCCTGCAACAGCAGTAGTTACCTTTTGCTCTTGGGCTTCCCTTAGGCATTGTCTCTCATGGAGTCCTTTTCACTAAAGGAGGGAACAAAAAAGTTGAGAACAGGCAGTTGTCCACATTAGTGTTCCTGTGTGCCTCTGGCTGTTGAGCCCATGAAGAGGGTGCAAGCTTTTATCTAATGGCAGGTGTGCTGGGGTCTGCTAGTCTTCAGGAGGCAGAGCCTCATGATTATGTGGTGGCTTTGTGCTCAGCTTTATGTTGATTTTAATGCAAGTATTTTAATGCTCACTAATGAGCAAGTGCTGCAAGCTGTGTAGAAACTACATGTAGCTGCAAATTAGGAGGAAAACAATAGTGCTAAGTGAAGCCAATGTGTTTAAAGCTGGCAGTTATCAAGTAGAGGATTTCAGATGTGTGGCCTCTCCTCTGCTTTTTCTCTTCTTGTCACCCTTTTCAGTGTTCTTTGCCAGGCTCCAGCCACTGGGTAATACATCTTGGGTATGATTTGCTTGTTGAAAATGACTTCTGCAAGAAATGGTTTTTGTATTAGAGAAATGGATGTGCTCTTGAAGGATCTGTAGTATAACATCCTAGCTAATCTTTCTGTTACAGGTGTGGGCCTAATTCTTTGCTTTAGACAGAAAGTATAAAAATAATGAGTGATGTATGAAATAGTCCCTTTTCCAAAAGAGACTTAAATTTTATTTGTGATCAGAACTGCATCAGTTTGATGGAACAGCTGATGTATCAGTACTGTGCAAGAAACTTTGCTTCCAAGAAACCACCTAACAATCTAAGAATTACTTTGTAGTTATCTCTCTTCTTTATATATAACCTTTAAATAAACTGGCTTATTCCTTCTCCTGTCTGACATGTAGAAAAACAAGGCTCTGTAAACTCTTACGGTTGTGTTCTTCCCCTGTCTCCGAGCTCCACTTTGTTTCCTTCTGGTGTTCAGTTAAACTGGTGTGTGCTGGCCTGGTGATGAAAGCAAGAAGAGAGGTTTTGGAGTGTTTGAAAATAACCAGAATATTTAACTGCTGGAAAATCAGGCATTTTGTCTCCTAAAATGAGAATGTGCAGAGAAGACAACTAGTATCTCTGTTAACACTGAAAGCTGCCTATAAGAAAGGAGACATTTGTACAAGACTGTGTTTTTATGACGTGCCACCTAAAGCAAAAAATGTCTGCAAGCTTTTAATTCTCCAACCTGTGACAGTGGCTAAAAGAGTCACAGAATGGTTTGCTTTGGAAGGGATCTTTAAAGATCTGGTTTTGTAAAGTGACTGCTGTTTGCCAGGTGCCGCCCACTGAAACTGTTCCTCAGGTGAAAAAGGAGAAGCACAGTACACAGGCAAAGAACAGAGCAAAGAGGAAACCTCCCAAAGGCATGTTCCTTTCCCAAGAAGATGTGGAGGCTGTTTCTGCCAATGCGACAGCTGCTACCACTGTACTCAGACAGCTGGACATGGAATTAGTCTCAATCAAACGACAGGTATGGATGGGATAGTTCAAGAATAACTGCTGGGTTTGGTGGTAGTGCCTGTCACTCTGGAAAGTTCACAGGATTGTGTAGCTTGACAGTTTTGCTGTCACAAAAAACTTGACAGTTTTGCTGCACATCACGTGGCTTAGTTGACAAACTGCTAGCCTTGTGGTATAAACTGATGCAGCCCTGTGTTCTCTATCTCTCATGTTTTAGTTGTATGGGCAAAACTAGTTTGTATGTGAAGTGAAGCAAGGAAAAGCCCATAGCACTGACTTGAAGAAATGCATGTTGGTGCTTCATTTTTCTTGCAGTTCAGGGTCCCTTATTTTTTAACTATGAACTGTGACATTGATTTCAACAGTATCTGATTTCTATCTGCAGCAGTTTCCTTTGCCTTCTCATGTATTACTTTTGAGCAGGAATATTTGTATGATACTTGTCTTGAGAGAATAAGACAAACTTCCCTATGTACCTTTTGCTTCCCCAATGGACCTGCCTTGTAAACATGTTTTTCAAATATCTGTTAGTAAAGACAGGTTTAATACATGAGTCTATTTCCTAGATCTGAACATTTTTACTTTTTAAAGGAGAGATCTGGCTCAAGCTCTTTATTAAACTTAATAGAATTGGTATTTTAGCCTGAAGCCTTTTTCTTGGCACTCTGGGAGAAGCGGAGCTCTCTAGCAGTCTTTGATTCATTATGTACTCTGATCAGGGCCTTTCTTCTTATGCTGAGCTTTATACAGACCTGGAAGTTGGGGCAGTTCTTGCTCCAAATAACTTGCAGTCAGGATAGAGTAAATGGGATCTCCTGATATGCTTCTGCATTGCTTTATTCCAATATAACAGTCTTTCTTCTTGGAAAAGAGAGGTGGTGAGAAGCACAGGAATGCTGAGCTTGTGGGGTTCTCACTGGGGCTTCTGGAAGAAGGCTTGTCTGAAGATTTTTATTTGTTTTTAAATCCTTGTTAAAGGGATTAAACTTTCTTTTCAGATACAGAATATCAAGCAGACAAACAGCGCACTCAAAGAAAAACTTGAAGGCGGTATAGAACAATACAGACTTTCAGAGGTAGGATAATTTTCTGACCCTTGTTTATTGTGAAGATAAATGCTAATATGTGTTTACATACCAATGCTATTGGGGTTGCTAATAAGCTACTACTGGTGTCCTATTAATTGCCAGTGTGAACCAAGACCACTACCATATTCATTGTTGTTGTGAAATAGAAATAGGAGATGAGAAGAAAGAGCGGTGGTTAACATGTGAAAGTGGTTTCTAATCAAGTATGGATGTTTTGTATATGCCATATTTTGTATATATATACACCACAGTTTTGTATCCATACGCCCTGTGAGACAAGTAGTGCTTTGCTCTAAATACTGAAAAATAGAGGAAGTTAATGGCCCATCTTTTCTTGGCACTTGGTGCTTTTGCTGTTTTCTTCCACCTCATGCTGGAAATAATTTGACAAGATTACAGAGAGTATCTGATAAAAACAGGTAGCTGCTTTGGAAGAGTGTGGCTCTTCGTTATCTGTTCAGATCATTCTGTATCATTTTGTATTACCATGACTTACTGGTCAGTGTATGTCACAGTTAACTGAATGGATGCCGTATGCAGTTCTTTGCTGAAAACGTTGATATTGATAATAAAAGGAGCGATAGAGTTTTGACTAACAGTTAATCCCTTGTTGTGAGGTTTTCATGAGCTGAGATACAACTGAAAGTTGTTGCTTATATAAATGAAGTTACCTGTGTGGGTTATTTTGTTGTTGTTTTTTTTTTGTCTAGGTTGTTCAGAAATTTAATGCACGCTGGACCACGGATGAGCAGCTTCTTGCTGTGCAAGGTACAGTACTACATGTTGATTTTTACTTCAGTTGCTGATAATCAAAACTGCTGCATTTCAGAGCCGTTTCTCTTCAGTGGGTAATAAAGCATTTTGACATTGCTGTGTATTAATGCCCAAAGGACAGAATTGAACAAGGAAGCAATATCCCCTCTTCCACTCCCTGGGCAGTATAAATTGCACCATATGAATGTTTACGAATAATCTGCTTGTCCAAGCCTTCAGAAAGTGAAACTGTACTGGAAGTCACTGCTATGCTCTTTACCTCTGTGACTTCTCAGGTACTACAGGCACATTTACACAGGTCTTCTAGACTTGGCTCTACCGTCTTTATTGCACCTCTGTTCTCTTCTCCAGGGCTTAACTGTGTCTGTTGTGCAATTTAGACTTTTTTTTTTCTGGATTAATACGAGAAAGGATTGAGACCTTGACAGAAGTTCGCCTTTGGTTTCTTATTGTGTGACTTGAGTCTGATTTGTGGTCCTTGTGGAAATAACATGTTGGGGGTTTTGTTTCTTTTTGTTGCTTTTAGCAATCAGGAAATACGGACGAGACTTTCAGGCAATCTCTGATGTGATTGGAAACAAATCTGTGGTGCAAGTGAAAAACTTTTTTGTAAATTATCGACGTCGTTTCAACATAGATGAAGTTCTACAGGAGTGGGAGGCAGAGCATGGCAAAGAGGAGACGAATGGAGCCAACAGCCAGAAGCCTGTAAAATCCCCAGATAATTCCACTAAAATGTCTGAAGAGGAAGATGAGGTAAATCCTATTTAAGTCACCTAAAATTCCCAATCTGAGCTCATTTCGGATAGGGCTGTGTGTGTATATATGCACACTCTTCGCAAAAGCCATTTTTGACAATCTTCAATCTGAGCATATTTTGCTTCAGCTGGATATACAGATTCCAGTACAGATTTTTGGAATTGGGAATTCCAAACGTGTACGAAAGTGGAAAGAGAACAGTTCATTTGCAGCCCTCTGAAAGTGCATGTATCTCATCAGCACATGGACATTTTAATGCCTCTTGCTGCCGAAACCCCATACATCTTTATTTCACTTGGATGTTTTCCCTGCGCTCAGTTCTCCAAGCTGTTTTAGGTTTGGCTTTGTGGGACCGTACAGTCTTCTGAGGCAAAGCTCGACCTTTCATTTTTGACATGGAGTGATTTCACTTGGGGGAAGGGAAGAAAGCTATAAAAAAGGCGAGTGTGTGAAACTTCACTTTGGAATGATGTAGAGGCAAAGTTTCCTTGATTGTACAGGAGTTTCTATGAAGACAGATTCTAGAAACAGCCTCTCCTTGATGGAGCTGCATGGAGTTAACACTTCTCCAAAGACAATGCGTGTTCAAAGTTATCTAAGGACTGTAGACTGTCTAAATATGGAAGTTATTTACAAAAATGTAATATTACAACAGTCTTGCAAAAGAAAACCCCTCTAGCGGTTTGTGTGTTAAAAATGTCTGATCTAGGACTCTCTTTGGTCTAATTTTACAAGACAGCTTGGCACAAATGCCGTATCTGCTAATTGCAAGCACAGTCAACAATGTAAGGTGAATTTTGGTCTCACATGGACTAAAGACTTCTCAGCGTACTGTATATTTTTTTGCCCTGATTATGGTTGGCTCACCTGTATGTTACTGTTCAAACATTCAGGGAGCAGAGCTTCATTGCTTCACAAATCTGAATAATGTGTTATTCAAAGATGCTTATATCTGGGGACTAGATCCAGAGGTATGATAGCTGAACAAAACCAAACTCAAAAAACTTTCCTTCTGAGAACAGTATGAGTGAAATTGTCACAGTCTTCCAGAATTGGGAGGTGGAGCAAAGCAGCTGTGGTCTTAATATGTAGCCATCCATTTGAAAGACCGGTGGCTTGTGTCACCGTCTTTTCCTGTGACTAGTGGAGTTGTGTCTATTGGCAGGGAAGAACTTTTCTTCTCTGGGCCATCTGAGGTTCTTCCTGACTTCAAATACCCCCTCGCTCCTGAAAGGTACAGTCAAAAAAGGGGAGTCTTGCTTGAGACGGGAAGAAAATGGTTGCAGCAGTAACTGGAGTGTGCTCATGTGGCCAAGTGTCTGGATACTGGAGCAATGAGAATCCCAGGCAAGTTAGCAGAGAAGGAGGCGTAGAGGAAAGACAGCAAGGTCTGGTGCCATGACTGGTGGAGCAGCAGTTGCATTCCCCAAACTAGTGATGAAAAGTGCCCAGGCTGGAGCTGAGCAAGTGCTGAGTAGTGGAAAGGGGACTGAAACAATAGGCCGTTGAGAACAGTTGCAAAGCCTAGAGAAAAGGCAGCTATTGCAGGAGTCAGGTGCTTCTCTGTGCCCTCCAGTGCACTAAAGAATGAGGGCAGAGCCTGCTTGCACTAGTCTGATAGAGGCAGAGGCCAAGCAGGGTGGCAGTAAGCTGTCAGCTGTGACATATCATGTATGATGTAGACTAGCACCATGTGGCTTGTGGTTTTGAAGCCTATTCTGGACAGTAGGAACTGATATGTCATGGCTGGGAAGAGGAAGGTGCTGGCAGCATGAAGGGGATTGTAACTACCAGGTCTGCAGTGTTTTAAAAAAATGCACAAGGAAGGGACACAAGAGTGTTGCAGAGTGGATGTCTAATGGCCACCATGCTCTGAGCACATTGGATGTTGCTACTCAGGCTGGCTACAAATTTGATGCTCCTGCCTTCAGAGATAGACTGGGTGCCTGTCTGAGCTGTTCTGGGGACAAAGTGAAATGCTATTGGAATTATCACATCAGTGATCTGTGTGGGCTAGGGGGGTGTTCCTGGGCCCTCCTGAGCTGTGCAGTACTGTGTGGCTGGTGCCTGCTCTGGAGAGCACTTGCGTGGTGCTCAAGCACCATGGCTGGTGCTTCGCTGGTCAAGTCAGGTGGACTCAAGTCAGCAGTAGCCAGGAGAAGACTTTTGCTGGACTATCACCGAATCCTCTGGTGCTTTCTCCCCTGGCATGCCTTGTTTGCCTGGCTGCCAGCTTAGTAAAAGCTTTGTCAGCCCTCTGACTGCTCTGGGTTTTCCCCTTCAGTGTGTTTTCATAGCAAGTGGCCACAGTTCCTTTTTATTGTTTGGTTTTGAAGGGGGAAGGTGAGACTGCTCATTATAAAGCAGCCTCAACTCCAGTCTTCATTTTTTATATTTACACTCCCAACAAATCCCAGTGTGGCTCAGAATAGGGGAAGTTGTTGTGGTTCTTCCCATTTGCCAGGTTGCCCGCTTTGCTGTTTTCAGTACTGTGGACCTGGGGTGAAGTTTGGAGCTGCAAGGCCTATGTGTATTCATTTTTAAACTAAATGTGTCCTTTTTCTCCCCCCTCCCCCTTCCCTCCAGGCTACTTCTGTTCTTGATGTCAGATATGCATCTGCTTCGTGAGAAGGTGCTGGTAGCCTAGAACAATTTGTGTTGACTACTGTGTTATCCAAGATATCAGGTATTAGCGAACCTCAGACAGCCATCTGCATCATATCTGTGGACAAGCAGCTATTACCAAAAAAAAAGGCAAACGCTTCCAGTCCTGTGCTACATCTGCCTTAATCTCCCCTCGTTCCTCCATACTGCCTCCACTTTCTTTCAAAAGCACCCAGATAGCTCAGCTCTTCATTTCATCAACGTCCTGCGTAAGCATGGGGATTTCTAGAACCAGTAACACCTGTCTGTAAATCTTGACCAACCTGCAAAACAAGGCGCTCCTTAGCAGCCCCACTGTAACTCTACACATTAGGAGTTCTTATAATACTTGGTCCGTAGGCTATAAGTGCATATGGTCTCTGCTTCCTGTGCATTCTTACAATGACACTATCCTTAGCGAGCTTTCTATAAAGGAGAGAGGCCTGTGCACATGCCAGTAGTGTCAGGTTTGTTGTGAAATGACAAGGCATGTTAACAAGCGATTTTGAATAATGCAGAAGTGATAGGAAATGTCTTTTTAAGGCTTGGTCAGTCCAAGGTTGTGGATGTAAATCATTACACTTCTGGTTTGTGCAATTCTTTCCACTGTACTTGTGTGTTCTCACTTAATAGAAAGCTCCCTAATTGAGTATTTTATTCCTGTATATTGTAATGGCTTTTATTTAGTGCAAAAGGGAATACATAACCTGAAAACATTTGATACTATTTAACCCCTGGCATTCAGCATTTGCATTGTAACCTGTTAAATGAGTGGTACACAACTTTCTTTTTCCTGATCCTCTACGGGATTAAGTCAAAACAACTTTCTCTGGTGCCTCTCCTTTTGGAATATGTGCCTTTTTCCATTTGGCTATCATAGATCACTTCCTGTCCTAGTGTTTCATTCCTCTTCAGAGAGCTGTTTGCCAAAGACATCAAACTACTTCTCCCACTGGAAGTCTGGATAAGGGTTGGAGCACAAAATTCAACCTTCAGATAGTGTTTTGGTCTCTCTAAGTTTAATGGAGAAGAACTGGCTTAATTTCATTGGCCATTTTAACCCTTCTGAAGCACACATTGCTTTCATGTTCTGAACCAAAATATGCAATTTAAAAATCTAAGAGGTGCTTTTCCAAATACTTGGTGCATGCAGCTTTCAGATTCCCAGCCCTATGCTCGGTTGTCCTGTGCTGTGGTCTGTCTAACTGGCTTGAGCTGGAGCCATTCTTGGAAGTCCTGCCTGAGGACTTCACACCTTGAGCAAGGTGGTTGCTGACTGCCGAGCAGATAGTGTTCAGAGAAGCTGGAAACAGCAGTATTACTTCTTGTCCAGTGGAAAACTGCAAAATAACACTAGTCACAAAGCATTTAAAAATAGTTAATTTAATTATGTTGGAAGAAACCACCCAGTGTCTTTTCAGGTGGGGAAAAAAGGACCTTCTTTGCCTCCCTTCCTCTACAGAGGGTTCAGATCAAGATGTCACACAGTAACGCATGGCACCAGTCTTTCTTAACACAACCTGAAATGAGCTAGTCCATATCCTGGCCTGCAGCTGAGGTGCTGCAGCTTGGAGTCTAGCCCTGAACTTGGTGCTGATGTTTGAGCTGCTGTGCTGGG
>JAVHNF010059714.1:0-12004 GCA_034783455.1 Micropsitta finschii | reverse complement strand
CTGCTCTCCGTTATCTTGACCCGGGTCAGCCCTTTGTCCACAGGGCCCGGGATCCGGGGGTGTGCGTGTGTGTGGGAAGTAATTCAGCATCAGAAATTGAGTGACAATACACAGGTGAAGGAGCAGATAGGTGTTTTGTTAGGGCAAGCTAGAGTGTGGAGCCCAAAAAGGGCCTGTTTCAGCCACTTTGCAGCTTTTTCTGAGCCATTTCATTCTGGTATCTCCAGAGGGATCCCGTGAGGTGATGGGAGGAGGGAAAGGAGCTCTTCCATATCCTCTGTTTTGGAAACCTGTAATCCCAAGCTTGTGTCAGTGTCTCTACAGCTGTTGATGTGAACTGGCAGCTCTGGTGGCTCTGTAGATGTTTCTTCAGTCTGCTGTCAGTTGGAGTTGGGAGTCTCTTGTGGGAAAGAACACTAGTTGTTAGCCAGTGTGAATTAGGATTAAAGACCGAGCAAATAGCACTGTGAATTCTGCTGACAGTTCTGGTGTAAAGCAATGCTGCTCATTAGAAATACTGTGGTATTCAGCCTCCTGCTGGTACCAGTGCATGGAGATAGGTCCTTGCCAGTGTGAGAGGGCTGTGTGAGCTTGCATCCCAGCTGATGAAATTCCTCAGGAGAAGCTTCTGCTGGTGAGTTAAGTCACCTATGAGGACTTTCCATTGAGTTTTGCCCTCAAATCTGTCCATTTTATAATCAGAAAAGTTGTGTTTTGGCTTTATCCCTAAGGGGTAGGGAGAAACATGCGTCATTCATGATATTAGGAAGAAAAAAGTTGTTAATTACCTTTCTTATTGTTAATTGCTATCTTATTGTAGTTAATACGTACAATATAATAGCACTATTTTAAACCTTTAGTTTTTTACATTAACTATGTTTTTAAATGCGATAAAATCATTTTAGCTTTGAAAGTTTAAGTGGTTTGGTCTTGTTTAGGTGAAGACGCTCTACTTTTTTCAAATGGGTCAAGCATTAGATACATCAACTGGTTGCATTCTGATTGGAAGGGTCCACAAAGATAACTGCATAAGATAGAATATTCACTTAAATTTTGTTTCTTAAACTATCAATGTGAATGTCATAATTATATATATTTTGTGGAAAATGGGAAATTATTTCTCCTAAGTATAAGTTATTGTGCAAAATATGGTATTGTCAAAGAAAATGATAGTTTAAGTTTTAGTTTTAGAGATCTTAAAGATATAAAAGTGTATTGCATATGCATAAATTTCATTTGTTCTATTTAATTTTTGTGTAGTTGTGCAAAGTGCTAGGTAACTTCTCTTTTTGCTTATCCGTAAAATCGACCTTGTTACTTGAATATTCGTGTTTAACTGGTTTGAAACAGTGATCAATTTCTGATAACCAAGGGAAAAAAATACATGCCTCAGTTGTGCTTAACAGTATAGCAACAATGTACAATCAGATGCGTAAGACCATAGTAGCCATAACTGGTTGTGCAACCACAATGGTTGTCTTGATATATTTAATGCCAGTGGGGATAATGAATTCTTAATATATATTTTTAAAAGTTTGCAACCAGGAAGACCCCATAAACATCCACTAGAACACTTTTTTAATAGTTAACGTAAGAGTGAAACTCTTACTCTCTTAAAGTGATGTCCTGACAAACATTTTTCTTTCCTGTACAAATACATCTGAAACATTATGTATTAAAATAACACTCATTGTCACTTTAAACTTCAGTTTTAATCTCTAACATGCTGTTGGTATTCTTGCACACCAAATATGAGCCAAACAGTGCATTACACTAACTTGACCACTGGATTTCTGACCATAAATCTCCAAGTCAATGAAGCGCAAAAATATCATAGGAGATTTCTCTGATACTGCGTTTTTTCAAGTCTATGTAAAATTACGCATAGCCCATTCCGCGATGAGTGGCTGATATTTATTCTTCACAAAAAAATGAAAGAAAGTAAAAGAAAAATGATTTTTATTAGCACCAGCTTGTCTTCAGCAAGTCAAAATCTAGTGATCTTGTGCAATGCCCCTAAAGCAAATACTTTCTGCCACTCCCTGGATTAATGCAGCTTTTCCTGTTGATAGTAAAGCACAATTGCAGTGAAAGTTACAGTTCAGAAAATGGAAGGTCAGTATAGTCTATGCATGTTGTATAATAATGAGTGTTTACATTCATATTCTCCTAAAATAAAATTTATACTGGAGTGTATAGTATTCCATTATGTAGATTTTATCAATTTTGTTAACTGCTTATAGATTGCTTAAAAGAAGTTTTTTCAAGATTTTAAAAGATGTATAAGGTTAAGTTTGCAAATACAATGGAAATGCTGTATAGCTTTTGAAGTGATAAAATACTCGTCGGGATTTTAAAGAAGGTATGTTGTCACAATGCTGTTGTAAGATTTTAAATGTCTTTTTTGCCTGTTTTCTATTATTCAGCACATTTACTGTGATGAATGTTCATAGCATTATAAAATTGCTTAGCCACTGAAAAGTAACATTTGGTTTTGAATTATTTTACTGTATGAGGATTGTAGTGGGGTAAATTCCTTTGTGAAATTCTACATAATTCATTTTCTATGATTTCCAATGTTTGCTGACATCAAATAAAATTTTTTCAAGCCATTGATGTAATAAAATATGTAGTAAAATGTTACTGATGTAAAATGTGGTTCTGATATGTAATTGATCCCCTACCTTTCAAATGTTGGTCAGGAGAACCAGTCAGGTTCCTATGTTTCATCGTTCTGTGCATAGGTGTTGTTGGAGTGCAGGTGAACTGCTGCTGGTGGTGGTGGGCAGAGTCCTGCTCTCTGGAGAAGTTCGAGTGGCCTCTGGTGCAGTGCTCTCAGGTGGAGCTGCTTCCTGCAGTTCATGCTGGTGGCCCTGGAGATACTGCATCTCTTACATTGATGGTGCGGCATATTCCCTCCCCAGCTTGTGCGCTCTGCAGTCCTGCTGGCTTGGGCATTGCCTCCAGTGAATGGGCAGTGCTGTCACAAGGCAGCTCTCATGTTTGAGAAGCAGTGTGACTGGGATACTGGGATGCTGGCTAGTCTTGAGGGGTAGAGCTGGCATCCAGCTTGTTCATGTGTGGATGGACACCTGAAGAATAAACTGCTGCGTGCTGCATGCAAAGAGCTAGCACTTGGCTGGACAAGTTAACATCATCAGCATCTTTGTCCAGCCATGACAAAAAAGCATTTAAAATATATAGGAAAAGGCAGCTCTTACCCTTGAAGCTTAACAGTGTGTACATAGATGTTGCTATCGCAGATGCTCAAAAAAAGCAGGAAATTTTGCACAGGGGTTGAATGTTGGGATTTTCTGTCTTCACATGCTGGCTGCAATATGCACCAAATGCAGAAGCATGGACAGGATGTTAAAGGGCAGTTTGGGGAAAATTGTTGGTGTCCTGTTGCGTTTACCAGGCAGGGTACCAGTGGTGCTTCATGAGCCAGGGCGCTAGCACCTGACAAATGACAAGGCATTTTCTGCTTTGCTCACAAGTGTTAAATGCAGTAGAACTAATGCCACAAAATGCTGTAGTGGTTTGCAGTGCCATAGTGTATGGAGGGCAGGAATTAGTCATGCCTTTTTACATTGTAAAGCAGGCGGGGCTGGGAGGGAGATATGCTTGGGTTTTTGGAAGCAGAGACAGCATTTTTAGGCGTTAAGTGTGCTTCCTTACTGGAAAGCATCTTTGTAATTTTTCTGGCGGCAGTGAATATGGTACCAATGTTGTAAGGTAGTGATCCACCTTTTTAGTGGAATCATCTGACTCGAATACCTTTCAGCCCTTAACCTTCAATACAAACCAGCCCTTCCTGCCCATGTGTCCCCAACACAAAAGTGGAACAGAGAGAAACACACAGAAAGGAGTTTCTCCCTCCTTTTAATCAGGGAGCATAAGCAGGTGAGGAAGCGGGAACTTCCCTGTGCCCAGACACATACCTGAGGGATCTCCTGAGGAGTCCAGATGCAATGGGCAGTAGTGCAGATGCTGCTCTATTTAAAACCAGAGGGCCTACGTTCCTACCTGGTGATGGTATGTATTTGTAAATGGGAATGCAATGTTGAATTCATGCTGAATGGAGTTCAAGTGCTGTATTTAGTATTTCTAAAGCCTGTTTCCTACATAAATTGATACCTGATAAGTTCAGTGTTGAAGTCTTAAGGCATCAGCCCTCTGTGGTTTAAAGTCTGAACTTAGTTAAGCTTTGGACCTTAACTAAGAGTGGGAATATGTATATATAAAGAAACTGTAGTTTCCAGAACACATGTACGTGACTTCTAGGCCTTTCCTATCTCTGCAAGCTATACAGTAAGAACAACACAACAGCATGGAGCACTTCTCCCATAGGATAGGAGCTGGAGTTCAGTCTAAAAGGTCTGAACTGAAAGGGTTCAGTGTTGGTGGTGTTTGTGTGCTGAGATCTTAATCTAATCCCCAAATATCAGATTTATGAAATAACAGTATAAGCATGGATTTTATTTCATAAACAGACTTCCAATCTGAAAGATACAGTGTGATGTTTGAGAGAGAGATGGGTGTAAAACCTAGCATCTCATTCCCCTCTAAAGCATGCTCCGCCTTATCCACCCAAATCCTCTTTGAACTAAGAGAAGCAAATGTAATTTCTGGTCTTGCTTTTAGTAAGCGGTAAACAAAATGTGCATGTGTGGATGTACAAAACAAACAAAAAACCACAACCAACCAAAACCACAACAAAAAACACCCCCCAAAACTCAGCAAAGGGCCTGCTCCCAGTGGCAGAGGAATTGTTTGCTTTCACTGTGGAAAGGACTGGGAGAGAGCTACTGTAAAACATCAGGAGGACTAGTTTCTGAAGTATCAAGAAGGCAATTCTTGAGGAGGAGAGCAGATAGGAGGTCTGAACTTTAAGATGAAGAAATCCCCTGGAAGTTTCCCTGCCTGCAAGGGAAGAAGCTTGTGTGGAGGAAGGCTGCAGGCCTAGCTTAACCAGGGCAGTGAGGGGCAGGGACTTGTAAGACGGGATAAAAACAGTGATCAGCTAAGGTGTTTATGCTGGATCAGGGAGTGGGAGTAAGCATGACACGTGTCATTTCTGACTGCCACGTGTTTCCAGCCAGAGACAATGGTGAGGGAGAGGTCAGTGCTCTGATTCTGGATGGAAACTTAGCTTTCACCATGGTAGTTCAGAAAAGAAGAAGGTGTGTATGATGCAAAGAAAACATGCACAGGTGAACTGAGTGGAGCTTTCCTCCATCTGCATGCTTTGGGGCAGCACATAATTTGCCTGACACCCGGCATATGGATCTGTGTGTGGCTCAGCAAGACCTGAATAAGCTTTTGAAATGGAAGATGATACTTCGTGACTGACAAACGGAACTGGTTTCTGAAAGAGAAAGATGAACAGTAGATCTAGGTAGCTGCAGATTTCTTGATACTGCCTTGTGTATTCAAGGTTTAGAATAAGTCATGATGGAAATAAGAATTAGGTGAATTAATAAAATAGAAGAATGAATGCAATGGTTTCGCAAGACAAAGATTTGTGCCTGACTAGTCAATCACAAGGTGCAGGATCTATCAATGGGTATGGATATAGCTGCCTGAGCTTGCTGTCCAGAATCCGTCAGAGAGAAATAATCTTTTCAAGGGTATAATTAATTTAATCCTAAATTAGATGATGAAAACTGATCTAATGTATGACGTCCTGAGCGAGCTTATTTCTCTCCTTATGACAGATTATACGTAGAGCCTGGGGCTCTGTCTCAGATGTGAAAGCTAGGCATTAACCACACCAGTACCATGGCTGCCTGGGCTTACCCCTCACTGCAGCGCTGGGCATTGTGCTTCTAGCTAGATGAAGAAATGTTGATGCCATATCAATGCTTTTAAAAGTTTCTTTTGTGTACAAATCTGGCTTAAACTCTGGAAGAAAGGTCTGCCTGAGCAGATGGAAATGGAAGGAAGGCACCCAGTGAGCTTGGCTTGCTTAGGTGGTGGAGTAAAGGTTGGGAATTGTGTCTGGTCTCCATAAATATCACCCTGGGGCTGGCAGGTTAAGATAAAGGCAGCATTGATGGAAGAAAGGCCAGGTGGGATTTTAGTCTTGCCAGAAGCTTAGCGGGGCGATTCTTCCCGGTCTGGGGGCAAATCTCTCCATTAAATCTAAGCTCTCAAAGTACGTGAAGGAGGTGCCATGGTTACTGAGCTGAACTGCACATAGCAGAAGATTCCTCACAGCCCTCTTCTTGGTAGAGAAGATATTGGGCAAGCTCTGGTTTGTCAGTTGGGTCCACCCTTACTGCCAGCTGGTTTTCTTCCTCCAGCAGTAGTAATGGTGTTGAATCACAGCGGTTTGTCCTGTTGGCAGGGCCACAGCTTCTGACGAAGGGAGGACGTGCCTACCTCTGATTGTATCTATAGCTTTCCCCTGTTGTGGGTGCCTGGCTGCCTGCAGCTAGCCAGCACATTGCAGAGGCCAAGCAGCTCTCTGGTATGAAAGGTGAGGAGAGGTGCTATGAGCATGTAGAAGTGTGCTGGCTGTGGATTTTATGTCCAAGCTTGCACCAGGATGAAGCTGCTGTCTGACAGCTGTGTCAGGACTCCCTGGAGCTGTCAGCTCCATGACTATGCTCTGCATCCTGCCTGCAGGGTGGGATAAAGGCCTTTGGGATAGTGGGAGACTAAAAAAGATTCCCTTTAGCCAAATAAAAGTTACGTTGTGGCATTCCAGTCTTGATTTTGCACTTGACGTTCTGGGTGCAAAAGCTGATTTGAAGAAGCCTCGGACAGCAGCCCATACCAGCCAGGCCACTTGTCATTGGGATGTGGTAACTGTTTGCTCTCCCTGTGCCGGACCCAGGACCTTGCTCCTCTGCATGAAGGCTTGGGAGGGAATTCATAGGAGCACCAGCAGATTCCTAAAGATTCCTGCTGGTTTGTTTGGGGGATTTTGAATTGGCTTATGCTTTCTTTTTCCTTATGTAAGATGAATGAAGCTCCCTATAGGAAAGACTGGCTTCAAACATTCTGCGTGTTTTAATTTCAGTAGCTACTGGATGTTGAGTTTCCCAAAGCTGCAGCGCAGTATGCCCTGGAGGCTTGTCTCCATCACATAATGGAGCTGCTTGTCCTGCTTTCCCGTAGGAAGGGTCCTATGCTCTTTCTTTATGAAGGAGGATTAAGTCTGCTTCCTGGCACAGGATAAAGTGGGGAATCTGGTGCAGGCATGGAAACTTCTGGAGCTTCAGGACAAGTATGTCCTCCTGAAGGTCCCAGATTTTTATTGCTTGTTGAAATACCCCTCCAATGATAGCTGTCTACCCTGCGGCTTGGTACCTTTTAATAGGTACCAAGTACTCTGGAAATGTACCTGAATGGGGGGGTGAAAGGGGGAATGACACAGGCACTCATAGGACCCAACTTCCATTCTTTTGGGCGCTGTGTCCCACCTCTCTTGAAGAGGCAGGGAAGAAACGTCTGCATTTGCTAATGCCAAAAATGTTCTTGTATATTTTCCATCATTTTTAGCTTTTCCAGTACAACTTTAGAGACAACTTTTCTAATGCCCAAAGTAGCTTTGCATTTCTGATCAGTGTGTTGTGCTGATAATGTTCTCCCTTAAACAACAAAAACAGCTATTGAAACACAAAACCAAACCCAAAGGCAGTTAGCTGGATGCTCTCCTTTAGGCTAATTCCCTTTTGCTGCATGGCTGGTTTTCTTCTCCCTGCATGGTCAAGTCTCACTGGTACAAATATTCTGAGAAGATGAATTTTAATCTTAATCAAATTCTCCTTTAAAAGTATTTGCATAAAGATTCCAGTTTCTGCAATTAATCATGGGAGATCCTGCATTCAACACCATGAAATACTAGGGAAGCAAACACTACCCATGTCTGTGCTCCATCACAAGCAGCCTCTCTCTTTGACTTTCAATGAGTGACCCAGAACCACAGTGGGATTTAGCAGCAGAAAAATGATTTAAGGGTGCACTAAGGCTATGCACACAAGGAAGATAAACCAGTCAAGGAGTTTGTTACAAACAATGCCATTAGCTCAACGCATGGATGGGTAGCTTCTCTTCTTCCTGGTTGTATTTTCATGCATTGTTAGCAGTGAGTGCTGGAATCTACCCAGGGCTCCAGATCTGTGTCTCAGAATCCAGTTCCAAGAAAAAGATCCAGAATAAATAACTATAAACTGTCTTGCATCTTCATTGCCTTCAAATGTGTGCTGCTCAAGGCCTCTGTAATGTGAAATGCACTAAGTCCTCTTCTGCCACCCTGTCTACCCTGTTTCTCAAGGTGAGAAAAAAATCTCTCCATAACAGGAGAAAACTTGATTTTTATAGACATAAATATACATATATAAATTACTCATAACTCCTGAACTCCTGCTGGATTTCCCAAGACGTTTTTGCATTAATGCTTTAAACTGCAAGTCACCCACATGAAGATGCCCCTGCTCTAAGCATTGAATAAACAGCAGGGAACCTAATCCAAGCCTTGTTAGGAGCTTTTACATAGTCTGCAGTAAGAGTCGGAACAGGTGAATAGTAAATAACTTCACAGTGTTAGAGGAAATGCAGTTTTAAATGATTACCTGCCAGGCTCTCATTAGTGTCCAGGGCCAAGCAGAAACCTGACAAGGAAAGATGTGCCTTGCTAACAAAGGAGCGCATCAGGACACTTTGAGTAGCGACAAGGTTTCAGCAATGCTTTTCTGACTTGAGAGAGCATCTTGCACCTCTGAATTGCTTCCTTGTTGGTCAGTGAGCCTGTTTTGAGGACTTAGGGGAGGGAATTATGATGCTTTCAGGACTTTGTCCACTGGAGATGGTAATTCCCTGGATCCAATCTGGTTAATCTCAAGGATTTCACCAGTAATATGTGTTAACAGGAGGGCAGTGCCTTCAGACCTGGATGTGGGCCTGTCTTCTGTCCTTCTGAGAAGCTAGTTTGCCCGGTTCAGGAGTGTAAAAGGAGGATATATTTTGCATAGAGCAGGCAAGAAAACCCCTGGGTTGACAGCTCAGAGCAGGGCAGCTGCAGAAGCAGCACAGTTACTAACAAGTTGTTATTCATCTGTCCACCTGTGGTAATACACGTTTTAAGAGTTGGATTTGACAGTTCTGTATTTCCTAGTCTTGTTATATTTTGCGTTTATATGCCAGACTTCATACACATTTGCAACACATCAGGCAACGCTGGCATCAGCCATTATTATATAAACAGTCTATTTTAATCTAAAAATAACCAGAGATGACTATGCTGCCCCACTTTGGTGGATGTTAAATGAAAGGCAAAATAGAAGAGAATTCAAATATGTTTAGTAGAAATAGTTATTTCACTGCCTATTTTCCTTCTTTTTTAAGATCTTTTTATTTGTCCTTCCAGATCTTATGCAGAACAAACTGAGAAATGTATCTGGGAAAGGAAAACTTGCCACTGAAAAGACTGCGTATTATTAAAGTGTTCCCTATAAAACAGATAAAAGGAAAATATACATGTTGTTATAAATGTTTTCTGTGTGTATATATATATATATATATATATATATATATGTATACACACACAAAACATGGTGTAAATGCCTGACTACATAGAGTAATATGGTGTAAATGCCTGAGGAACATATTTAAAGATGCTGTCATTTGAATACTTGGCTGCATGATAATGAATATACAGATAAGGATATGGAAAATAGAGCAGGTGTAGCATACACAAGTATTTTCATACAGAGAAATAACACAGGAAGCATTTTAAACACAAACATACCTAAAGAATCCAATGCACATTATAGAAAGATGGAAATGAAATAATGATTACTAAGCTACTAGAGCATGGGAAGTTTTTGTATCTTCAAGTGACATCTCGGAAGCTGGCTATCAGATGCTGTATTTGTTAAATGGACAGTTTATGTTGTCTTTAAATGTTGTACTGTAAAATTACCTATGTGGTGCTGTTTTTATTTTTTCATTTCCAAGGCGTATGAAATCAGCTGCATTTCCCTCACCACAAGGTTGTAGTATTTGTCTCTCTTAAGCCTACACTATAGCTATTATAGAGCTTGAGTGATATTTGCAAATATGCCTAAACCAACAGAGAGGGAGAACAATGAAGTAAGGACACATTATTTCCAGAAATCAATTATTTGCAGGCTTAGAGAACAATTAAGATTCCAAGGCAAGTAAATCTTTAGTGAACAGGCAGTGGGAACATTAGCAGCTTCTTAAATGACATTAAGCACAGAAATATGCACTATCTTACACTAGAGGAAGGACAAAAGATGAAGAGAGTAAATCTGACAAGCCACAAATTTCCCCACTGGTCTGCAGTCACACACAGGAACCACACAGGAGGCGACAAGTAGGTCAGATTACATAAAATAATGTGAAAAAAATAAAAAGCAACTGCAAGTACAGCCGAGCAACAAAAGGTAATGTAAATGGAAAGCAGAATAGTGTGAAAGAGTTCTGTATTATTGATTGGAAGTCAAAGACTATAGGAAGAGCTGACTGTTCAGTAAGCAGGGGGTAGCAACAGCAAAGGAAATCAAGATGTGTGCCTTTGCTAGAAAAAACTGCAGAAATAACATAATTAACGCAATATCAACAACAAAAGGGTAAGAACTCAGGTTAGAGCAGGTAGGTAAGAGATTACAGAGCACTTAGCTTAGATTTTTTTAATGTCACCCATAGACTTGAGCAAGCTGAGGCTGGCTGGTAGATGTCACGGATTGCTCAGGAAAGATGGCAGGATTGTAAAAGACAGACTGCAGGAAATACAAAAAGAACCTGGGAACTATTTTTAGTGAGCCTGATTTCAGTACAAGAACAATACTGAAACAAGACATAGCAGTCACATAGCAGTTAAAAAGAATAATAGACAGTATAGATTTCTAAAGTCAAATTATGTCATATCATTTTTTCCTCTTACAATAGAGTGAAAAGCGTTGTTAAAAACAGAGGAGTGAACATGGCATACAGTCAATGCTTAAAAAGGTTTTTGATACTATCCCACATGATTATTCTCTTGCTGAGGGAAGAATACCATAAAATTAATGCAAAACATGTCAGAAAAATCACAATACTTATTTGCAATTTAATGCTAACCTGGAAAACTATGATGTGTTACCACACACCAGAAGGATTTGACAGATTCATGAATGATTTGAATGACGGGATAGAGAGAATGTTCTTTAAAACTGCAGGTAACCCTAAGGTGGAAAGGCTGCAAGCACTGCAGAGGGCAGTTACTTAGAACTCTGAATATTCCAGTTAAATTAGAACACACAGCTCCTACTGAAGTTAGTGAAAATCATGTCTTTCAAATTAAAGGTACTGGCATGGACATCTAATATAGACTTATTAGGCTAATTTCAGAAATAGTTTTAAAAGGATTTTATATAAATGAACATTTTAAATTCTCAGGTTTGGAAAATTAACAGTTATAAAATGCCATATCAAAGCTTTCTATCCAACTGATGTATTATGACAGGCTCTTAAATTACTTGCGTATTATTTTTGCATGAAGAACCACTAGTTTCTCCAGTGAACTTGACAGATGAATAAGAAAACTGATTTTTTTTTTTTCATCTCTGTTACCTACATGTGGTCTTACAACCCATCGTGCCACAGAGCTCAAATTCCACTAAGCCAATAAAATAACTCATTTCTTTATTCATTTTTCTATGACAGTCATTACTGCAATACCAATAGACTAGATTCAATGAGATACTGGAAACATTAATAATTTTGACAACTTCAGACACATTGAAGTGTCCAACACCACTCACTAACTCCTATATTACACACTATGAAGTCCAGGCTAAATAATCCAGTTCTACTGCAAAGTAGCATCTGCAGCCCTTAAATGGGATACTTAGATCCTCTAAGGTACTGTCGCGGTTTAAGCCCAGACCGTAAATTAGAACTTCCCCCCCACACTTTTCTTCCCCCTGCTCCTGGAGGAATGAGAAGGAGAATGGAAAGAATGCAACTCCCACAGGTTGAGATAAGAACA
>JAVHNF010059712.1:0-13384 GCA_034783455.1 Micropsitta finschii | reverse complement strand
AAACATACAGGAGGACCATCACTTCTAATCCTTTTCCCTCCAACAAATTACAAAGTACGTACTTGTTTCATCCATAGCTCATTCTGAATGTTTTAATATCATTTTATCTAATCCCACATAGGCTGGGACCACAGTACTTCATAACCAGTTCACAGAATGCTGAATATTGTAACTTGAGGAATGTTAAAACTTAATGAACTCACACCAGCACCCTGCCTAGCTTCCTGTCTTGATTTGGTGTTCAGCAGCACACAAGGAAATCTAAAGAGTGAAACTGCACTTGAAGGAAATTATCTGTTTAAGGAAATTATATATACTCAGAGCAATATCATTCATATTATCTTTACAAAACAAAACAAAAAAAAAGGAGGAGATAGAAGAACAAATAATTGAAAGAAACCAAGCAATAACCTCAGCTCAGGGGAAAAAGTATTTCTGTAAATTAATAGTGTGATGCTTGAAATAAGACTGGAGTGATAGAAGAGTCAGGAGTACCTGCAAGTTCAAGAGCATATAAGCATTGTTTCAATGGCTTCAACACATCATCTTAGTGCCATAAAAATCCATGAGCAGAGCACAGACCAAAACCATTCATGAGATGAAGTGCTCTCAAAAGAGAAGGCAACATTCTTCAAGCCCAAAAGTGGCTACTTTTAGAAAAGTTACTATTCTGGCACTTATATCTTCAGCTTGAAGCTAGTGGTTACCTGAATATAAATAGTAAGAGCTAAGAAAAGAAAGGTCAAGTATTTACCCTCCTGCTTCACTCTCCCTTGATAAGCCTTGCCTCACTGCAGCAGGATTTCAGAGCTGTGAGTGGTAAATGGTTGTGTTCTTGGTGCTTCAGGTTATGGAGCAAGTAAAGTATAAAATGATAACTTAGACTGAAAGTCTACTATTGCTGTGAAAGTGTCTCACATTTCCATGTTTTTTTAAGTCCAACAAACAGCAGCAGGCTTTTGAATAAAGAAGAGCACTATACAGCATTTAAATAGCAGATCAAATGTAATTATGTCTAAGTTGGAACAATTATATGAAAATCATGCTATAAAGAAAGGAGGCAAAGCACTCAGCCATCTCGAATGGAAATGCCAGAAGGGACCTAAACCTTCATTACAGACCGATGACCTGCTAAATTACATTGCCAGAGCACAAGCAAGCCCATCCTTGACAGACTAATTCCAGCCTACCTCTCCGGAGAGTTGAGAAATCCTTCTCTCAAGTCCATACCCAGAAAACAGATTAAAAGAGCAATGATAATGAAATGCTTCACAGGGATCTGCTGGACCTTACTGGTACTGCACCAGAACTTGATTAAAGAGGTTACAGGGGGCTTAATATTTCTCCAGTTGTCTCATCAGAGAGAATCTAATAAGAAATGTAATAGATAGATTGAGAGTGAGGAAATGAGGACACTCACCGACCCATTAACTCTTGGTAGCCAGCTATTCTAATAAATACATTCTTCCAAGTTGTAAATGCAAAGCAGTTCACCTTGCTTAACAGGAATGCAGATGATAGTGTCACTTCGGGTGCAGAGGAGAGTTGCAGTGGGAAGCACTGCTGGAGTACCTCTGCAGCACCCGGGAGACCAAAGGAGAGAAACCCATTAGCTAGAACTGGCTTTGGGGCAGTCTGAGGCACTGAAATCAAGCTGACTAGCTCAGCTGTGGGTCAGAGATCAGATTAATAGAGCAGCACCGAGATAAAATGGTTATCTGATTTTTAAGAAAAGAGCAACACCATGATGTGCTGTAGCTGAACATGCACACTCAAAACTTTCTTGGGGTGTGCCATATGTACAATAGAGCTGGTTTACTGCTCTGGTTCCCTATGGACTTGACGCAAATCTTTTAACTTCAATATTCACACATTATGTGAAATAGGGACATTAGATCTACCTACCTTTCCAGGTTGTAGTGGTACTGATAAGCTTGGTTGTGGCAGTTTTACCAGCAGACCAAGCAGGATTATTGCAAGGCTTCATTAGCTAAGAAAAGTCTAGACCTCTCTTCAGCAGAGATGGGCTGTACAGCACTTTGCACACCTATGCTGGCTTCTGCTCTGGCTGCAGGGGAAATCAATCAGCCCAAGGCTAGCCCAAGAAGCAGGGAGCCCAGAGCAATGACATGCAAAGGATGTGGAGATCAGTTTGAAAAAGGCAGGTTCCCTAAGCAGAGAGGATACAGGGAACAGGCAAAACCCCTCATTTTTGTGAAATGTCACAGCTCTTCACAGGCCTTGGGTAAAGGGACCACAGTATCGCTTCCCAGAGACTCTCATCCATGTGAAGATAAATATCTTGTTCCTTAGCTGAATGTGCATGGTGGCATAAAAGTAAAGGATCTGTTCATATGCTTTTCCTGTGATCTAGCTGTCAGGTGTTAGGAAGTCAGGGAATAGTTTGTGCATGCAAACTCACTGAAGCATTTCCCCTTGGTTTGGTAGCAGGCAGTCAGAAAAACATGAAGAGATGCTCTGCAGGGAAACACAAAAACTAGTGCAGAACAGAAGCCTTAGTCCAGAAGCTCTGAGATTCAGATGGATAGAGCTTGTCTACTAGACTGTAGAGAAGTACAATCGATATTGACTGCTCAGAGTTAACCCTGTTTGCAGAGAAACAACAGGACAAACATGGTGCTCCTGCCACAGGACCTGCGAGCATGGTACTATGCTGTCATTGCTTTTGGCCTAAGCAACCTGGGCTGCTGGACTCTGGGGCAGGGGAGAGCAGAGACATCTGGATGATTTTGTATGGCATCAGCCTGGATCCAGAAGGACTAATGAGCTCTGCATTAGTGCTAGGCAGTGACTATTCCTTCCTGCACTTCTGCACTGTACTCCCGGGAATTCTGGAGTCCAAACTGTGCTCAGAATTAATGGCTTAGGTTTGGTGTCAAAACGTACACAGACATGGCTATGGGTTAATGATTTATGTATCTAGGGCTCAAAAGTAAATGCATTTTTTTCCAATATAGATGCCCTATTTCTCAAAGTTGATTGTAATTTTGAAAGAGTTTAGATGAGAAGTGTTTTCCTTATACAGTCTCTGACAAAATCGGTCTTCAAAGCACACACCAATAAAATGCATTTGGTCAGCCCAAGTGACTATGAGAGTAGCAGCCCCACCACAGCATTCGAGTGGCACAAGGCAACATTGTCTCTTGTGCTGGGACTGATGTAAAGCTGTAGTACCCATGCAGACAGGTGTATCTGCATAGAGCTGTGATTTATGAGAGTACAGCCTCTACAGGGATGCAAAAGTCAAATGCAGGAAAGGCAGAAGTGAGCATTAGCAGCTGAATCAGGCCCCTTTTACTCCACAAGACAACACATGCCCAGGTGCTATCACCATGGCAATGGTATCATTAGCACAGAATCTGTCACAGAAGAGCATGATATCTTCATAATGGCTGGGGAAGAAACAAGGGCCCTGATAGCAAGGTGTGCTAAATGACAAACACATGAGGAACTGCATTTCAAAGGGGTTTGGTTTAAATCAGACTTGTGCTAGAACATTTTCCTGGATCCCGACACCAAGCAGGATTGCTGGGCAGGAACAGGAAGAGTCTGACATGAGCAGGCTCAGCTGGATTTTAGGCTGTTATTGCTCCTAGAGATAAATATCTTCTTTTAAGTGATGCAAAAATGATATTTTCTTTATCATTACTCCTGCCTTGATATGCAAGGCTTGATCCAGACAGCCTTCAAAAACTTGAAATAGAAATTTTCCTGTCAATGCAATGGATTTCATTTCATGCCTTTGCTTGAAATTTTCTACCCAGTGACTGTCAAACAACAGAGAAACACGTTATTCTGCCTTATATACTACTGTGATTCTTTTTTTCAACGAGACAAAATAGCAGCACTTTCAGATGGAGTTAATTCCTCATTAAACACAATCAATTCTTTTTATTTGCCTCCAGAAATGATGAGAGAAGTTTTAATTTCATTAACACACCCTTACTTCAGAAGGATCAGAATGTGTGCCAGCTCTGTGTCTTCTGAATAATAAAATCACCATGTTTGGTATGAAAACATAGATTACAGCAGTTTAATTGAGTTCTGGAAAAAATGAATAAATATCACAGCAAACGTTCATCATTAAATGAAAAGCATTTTATTTGTGTGGTTGTATATTTGGCAGGGGAAGACATGTCCTAGACAAAGACATATTTCTTCCTGCTATTCCTAGAGTGGAGCTGTATTTAAAGTGCAGGCAAGATGGGGTTTAATCACAATATTGGGCTAATCAACTGTAGCCTGAAGAAGGAGAGAAAGTATACGGTACCTACTTAGAAATGTCCCTTCTTTATTCTCTACATGCAGATCCAGTGTTAGGAAATCTAACTCATTTGCTTTCCAGCATAGCTGAGGAAGCCAAGTTGCTTATGTAGGAAGGAATATTAGTATTATAATTCAAGCTGGTGAAATTCAGATTTCTTATCCTAGGGGAACTTCAAGGCACTGGCATTTGGTTTCATCCTACATCACAAAAGAAAAACAAAAAAATACTTCAGTTTGACAGTTCATACATATTTTGTTTCAGCTGTCTCAAACAAATGACTGTGATAATAAAGTCAGACTGAAATGTTACAGCCTTTTATCTAACAAATATTTTGATAGTTTTCCACAAATATTTTGACACAGCCATAGTATGCAACCATGAATTCACCTCATTTCTTTCAAATAGCATTTGTTGACAGAAAGCTGTTACATTTACAGTTGTTGACAAGCTCTGATTAGAAATTAACTGTTAATTGTGAAGGAACAAATGTATTTCTCCACCAATGGCATATGGGATGCTTAAACCTCACCTAGACATAGAAGCAATCTGGTGATAGAGTGATGTTTCTGCACACAAGAGATTGGGCTCTCTCTGGACCAGTCTGAAGAGTGGACTTCTCCAGAAGGGATGATTGTTCACATCATCCTCTGCTGCAAAGAGCTCCCCATTCTTGACTAACTACCTTCTCCTAAGGTAGCTGTGAAAAGAGGACTAAAGAAAAGGAAGGAAAAGCATATTTAATCTTCCCCAAATATCTGAAATATCCTTACTTAATGTTCTTCAAGTTTCTTACTGCCTCAGCAAAGTCTTTCAAAGGCACATATTCCAAAGGGAATTGACTGCAATTCACCCCTGTCTAGTCTGTGTTTGATTTTGGTGGTTTTTACTCTTGTTTGTTTGCTTGGGTATAGATGCATTACCTTTACACTTTAAGGTCCTCAGGGTACACAGCTATTATCTGTCACACCCTATTTACCACTGATTTTTCCTAGCCATCTGCAGTGCTAAGTAACAAAGAAGACAGTAACAGTGAAGCCAACTGAACAGAAAAGGAGCCCCCGGATGTCCAGAGAATTAGCTAGGACAAAGGAAGAGTGAGGAAGGATGCAGGGTAAGACTGAAGACAGCAGGCAGTGAAAAACTCCTTAATCCTGGCCTACCAGGTGGCATATTGGTCCCTTAGGGTGATGTAGGGTGCTTGGCTCCAGCAGAGGCATAGAAATAATAAAAGGCTGTTGTACAACTGAATCTTTCACGGGGAAACACTGGTAAAAATCAAGGCACACAGGCACTTTCAGCTTTCTACCTGGAGTAAATGATCATACTAGAGGCATTGGTCCCAGTTCACTCCTGCCTCCAGGAGTGAACTCTCTGGGCACTTAATGCAGGTGCCCAAGCTGGAAGGGCAGTCAGCACAGGCTGCCTTGATGGAAAGAAGGAGAAAACTTCCAGTTGGGAGCCCCAGGCTGGAAGGGATGAACTGGAGCCAGCCTGTCAAGTGGGCAGCACCCCCCTTTCACAGCACAGGCACTGATGGCCACAGTCCTGGGTAGCACTGCCCAGAGCAGAAAGCAGAAGCTATAACTGGAATTTCATCCATAGCTGAAGGACAAAAGCATGAGGCTTTCAGAAAGGGAGACTCTCGAGTGTCCCTGGCAGGAGCTAGCAAAGCCAGGTCCTAATCTCTATCCGTGCTCTTGGGTGCATTAAATTAATACAATCAATTGGTAATGCAAAAGTAATAGGATGAATTGAAGCACTGTTCAAGTTTAAGTACTGGGAAATCACCAGACTCCTGAGAAAAGTGAGAGATTATCTTAAACAAATCTTTTAAAGGCCACTTTTTTTAAATCACCACTTCTCTTTCCCTCTGCATGGTTGCTAGGTAATGTGTACGTAATGTCAGGCTCAGATGACATCTGACTGCTCCCATGTTATCATGGCACACTTGGTATTCCACCATAAAAAAGAGCAAAGGATGAGAAAAACCCTCTAAGAGAAAGGGGTTAAAACACTTGGGGGCTGGGAGGGGGAGGAAGGGGTAATTCGAATGAGCAGACACCAAAGAGCAGCAGCAGTGCAGAAATGGATCTGGCCGCTCTACTGGGAGAGAACATATCTGTTTTGATCAGCTATTGTACCACTGTGAAACACAGTGGGACAGAATACAGTTCTGATTAAATCAGCATCTAAGATAAGGCAGATACACCCTAATTAGCCCATTCTGAATGGTAATAGGCAAGGATAATCAAGGCTGGAAGCTGCACTGAAAACAGCTGCTCAGAAATGAGTAGGACAAATATCAAAATAAGGAAACCTGTGGAAAAACTGAGAATGATGAGGGGGAAAAATGGTAATGAGTCAATAATCATTGGTCTGTATCTAATGATTCTCAGCACAAAGGAATCCACATTTTACAGCATAACAGGGAAACCAATTATGAGAGGTCACTTTAGCCAGTGTTGGAAATGGCCTTGTGTATCTGGTTGTGTAGCCTCTTGTGTATCTGGTTGATAGCAACAATTAACGACAGTACAACAACAATAATATAAACTGCTTAGGTCTGGAACTATAAAATACTACAAAATCCATCTGAAACATCTGGTAGGCAGGTCTCTCAGCCTTGGTTCAGGTTCGATTAAGAAGGCAGATTTGAGTTTATCCTTTCAAAAGCTGTGTTGGTAGCTGCCAAACTCTCTGAAGTGTGCAACGCAGAGATGTCTGTGCCTGAACTATTCTCCCTGGCTCCTCTTACAGACAGCAAAGGGAAACAAATACCCTTAGTACACAATTCATGTGATCAATGACAGATATTTACTTTAAAATGAGATTAATCACGTCTTAAAATTATAAACATATCCTGGCTATAAAGGGAGCTTTGGCAAGTAGTTTTAATGTGAGCATCTTTACTGTAAATTTATTTATTTATGTCCGATGAAGGCTACTTGATGTATATAGACACTAGATGCTGTGTGTAAGACAGCAGACTTCGTAAAGTATATGCTTCTCTGGTAACCATTTACACTAGCATGATCCTTGGCAACATGGAAAAATTACTCTTCTTAAAGCTTTCTACTGGTTTTGAGAGTTACTATTTTCTCTAAAAAAGTTTTTCTAAAAAAAACTTTCCTAAAAAATGTTTCATCTTTTTTCAAGAATACTAAAGGGAATTTGTAATTGAACATAAATGAACAATTATGCTCAACATTCAGAAGAGGCAAAATTGAGTACCTAAGTATTGCCTCCAAGTAGGTGATTCTGAAGATGCAACCAGAAGTACAACAGAAAAAATCTTCCACAAACTCAACAACTTCAGTGACATTTAAACTTTCATATTCTTTTACATTTACAAGAAAAACTTTCATAGTAGATGGACAATTTCTGTGCTAAATATATAGCTATATATATTATCCAGGAGTCTTTCTGCAAATGAATGAAATTCATTATATCTAAAGACATGATAAAACTGAACCATAATCTGTAAGGTAGGGTGTGATGAGAAAGCAGATACAATGCAATTTGGAAGTCTGTCAAGAAACAGTGCTATGGAGACTTAGCAGGATTTTTTAAAATGTATTGAGAACAGATGGTATGATAGGTCCATGTCCTCTATGCAAGAGAGATCAGAAGCTGGAAGAATGGTGTATTTTCAGTTCATTAGATTAGCACTATCTGGCTGTGGTGGGAGATTTTAAACTGAGCAAATCCAGGTCTTCATAGAGCCCTCAGGAGCTAAAGCATCTCAGTTCTGTTTTTTACAATAAATCCATGCAAAGTCACAAGTTCACCTTTGCCTCATTTTGCCAGTGAATTCTGTGTGTCCGTATCCTGCATTGTCTCCTTGCACTTGGTCAGTGCAATTAGCATCATCATTAAAAAGCAATCTGCCAGTCAGATTCTACTTCACATTTTTAAAGTGCACTTGCAAGCTTTCTTTAATCACTTTTTTCCTGGCAAAACCCCTGGGAGCGCTGTCATCACCATTTCACAGATGCTGCCACCATTCTCTGACATACAGAGAAATGACCTGTTCAATGTTACAAGAGAAACCAGTATCAGAGGAGGGAGTGAAATTCAGGAGTGTCTCTCATCTTCTCCCAGGATGATGATCACAGTTTTTCCTTTACCTGTTTGAAAATCAAGCAGGAGGAAAGAAATTAAAATCATAGTCAGCACTGAGGACTGATTCACTAACAATATGAGAATCATAAAGGTGTGAGGAGATAAGGCTGGTGCTATGCATAGAAAATGCCATGTGGCCCTTGGGTTGGATGAGTTGTATCTTATCTAGTTTAAGAGCTGACATTCAGCAGTAGGTTGCAGACACCAACTGCAAACTGCAGCTCAACAAACCTGGGTGCCTAGCACAATTTGGGATGCCCTAGGATTTCTGAGATACCTGCATGAGGCTGACCTGCTCTGCAACATCAGCTTCAGCACATCACCAACAGACTCTGAAAGAAGCTCCTGTTGGTCTTGCTCATCAAGAATAGCTGCAGTCCTGGAACCACTGGAGAAGAGGAGCTCTAGGCTTTCCAGGAAACTCAGAGGACCCTGTGGTGATAGAAAGGGTGACAAATGCCTAACCAGAACAGCCAAGTACAAGACACAGTGGGTGAAAAGGGGAAGCTCTACTCAGGAGATAGAGCAGTGGTCACATGCTGGGACAAGTGCATCTCCTCCTTGCATGCATCATGTGAGTCACCTTCAGCCAAACCAATGAAAGGCATTTTGGCATCTAAAAACCATGCCCAGGGAAAGCTAGAATGCAGTGCCTCAGAACAGGATTCACAGTAGTCTGCACACCAAGTTGTGGGCAGTGTACAAAATCACCCAGTAGGAAACTCCAATGGGATGGAAGTACCCTCCTTTAGACATAGGCACCTCCATGAAGCCAGGATCCCAACCAGGAACCCACACAAAGCAGCTGACAACTGCCTTGGTCTTTCAGAAGAGGCTGGAGAGCAGAGTCCTGGCCATTTCCATAAAGGATGGGAGTCTGTTTTCCCTTGCCTAGGAAGCAATGGGCCACAGTACCACTATGAAACAGTGCGGATTCCTATGTTTCTCTTTTTCCAAGACAGGGCCTTAGGCACAGAGCTGGAAGTAAGCAAGGGAAGAGGATGGCATCCTTCATTTTTGCCTTTGTTATAGAAACATGAGGTCTCTTGTGCTGGAAGATGAGAGCACAACAGAGCCGTATCCTGTGGTCCAGCAATTTCAAGGTCCATGTGCAGAGGGGATGTCTGGGCTCCAGCTCCAGCTGTGCATTCTATATGAAAGCATCCTAGACAAAACTGCACATTGGGTGAGATGCAAGGACTGAAACTAGGAATGCTGCTGAGATGAATCATAGCTTTGTCTGCACAAAGCCCCCATGAAACTGGAGGTTAGAAAATTAAATCCCCACCCTAACCCACAATCATCACTGCAACTGTGACCCACAGCACAGATCTGTCCATCCCAAATGTGGTCCTCCTCACAGGTCTACCCAAAACCAGTGACACATGCACTGTTTGCTGCACGTGGGAGATGCACAAGCAGCCTCACACAGCCACTGTCCAGCAGACAGAGGTGATTTCAGCCATACACAGGGTCTTAACCCATTCCTCAGCAATCTGTACATAACTGGAAAGAACAACTATGCTGCTGTAACCATAGTGATCTAAATAACTTAAAGGGTTAGGGAGAAGTGACATCACCTATTAGACCAAATTCTGCATGCAAGAACACAAAACCTTCTTCAGGTCTTTTTAAGTCACTCTCTTCTTCTCCATTGCTGTACACAAGTGTGTTGCAATCCTTGAAATATGTCAGGTCAAAATGGAGATTAATGATCCATTTTCAATAAATCACACATGCTAGCACAACAATTGGTCTGAAGGCCAGTTTACCCATGTTGCAGTGTTCTGGGACCTCTGCAAAATTATCTTGTATAATCACTGGGTAGCAGCCCAGGAGAATTTTTATTTTGGCTAGGTTTACCAATAATTCTTTTTGAATGATGGATCATCTATGTTATACAGTTCATATTTCTCATAGAAGTTTTGCTCATAAATCAAGAGGGGTACAGCCTCTTATGTACTACACCTGATAAAATATAGATCAGTCTGCAGGAAGATTTTTGGAAGTCACATGAAAGTTAATCTGTGTTTCTTCTCACCAGCCCTATCTGTTAAAAAAAAAAAAAAAAAAAAATATTCCAAGTAGGATACATCCATTAAAAAGGTATTAGCACAGGGGTATTTCTTGGAGTCAAAGTGAGAGATTATTTTTCATATATAAGTAGGCAAGTACCTGGTTCAGGCTGTAAACTCCTACTGAGGTGCAAAGTAATGTCCTAAACATCCTATTTACTGAAATCCTACAAACTCATTAAGTACATTTGCTTCCCTAGAGCTTATCCAATATGGAGGGTAACCTTGTAATGTTGTCAGTATGTGCTGACAGAGCACATCTTACACATACCTTGCAAAATCAGTGAGTTATAATTGCAAAATGAGGATATCCAGCTCAGCATACAAGGTGGCTGTAAGAAACCAGAGATTAATACAGTTTTGTTTCTAATCTGTGTAAGCCATCCAGCCCTCACTTTAAGAGACCTAAGTCTCATTTTCACCTGCACCAATTACTGCCTTCAACTTGATGTAAATCAGGACCAAAACAGGGGCAAGCAAGGCCTCCCAGGAGCAGGTATTTCAGCAGGAAAGGACATATAGCCCAGCTGTCAGGCAGGAACTCTTGCCTGTCCTCCAAGAAGCTTGCTCTGAACAACTTCCCAGGTGTCATAAGCTTCCAGCTTCCAACTGTTGATGTTTTTCACACACAGATGAGATAGGGAGCGGGGCTCAGGCTGGTAATCTCTGCAATGTCTTAGTGCAGTCAGCTGGGTCAGGCTAGGATGATTACCAAGGGTTTTTCATGGGCGCCACCAAAGATATGAGCTGGCAAGAGTCCAGGATGGAGAAATATGGAGAACAGGGGATGGCAACCACTGGTAAAGAAAACAGCAAAGGAGGAGAGGATGTGGTGTGGAGGAAACAAGATAAAGGAGTTCCTGGAGCAATATAGCAAAGGATGCATACAGAGGGTAGGATAGACTGATGCCAACCATTGCAGGTCAATTTTCCAGTGGACTCAGTGGAGTGTTGTTAATTCACAAGAGCTGTCATGTGTTCCAGAAAAATATTATGGGACAGACTACACTCACACTGCTCACCCTTACTCTGTCAGTAGCTCTGAGGACTGAAGCAGAGGTCATTCACACAGTAAAGCAACACAAAGTAAGCAGCACACCACAGTGGCTGGAAGCTGGAGAGAGCATACTAAAGACGCAGTTCCATCCTTCCCAAAGGACATAATGGAGAGATAATAGATTTCCTGAGAGGCCCAGTCAGAAATTATAGACGAGCACATTTCCAATTATCTACTCATCTAAAAGGTGACTAGTGGGTGTCACTCCCAATCAGGCTCACAGAAACAGTGTACTGTATTTCTGAGCATGACATTTCCTGTCAAATTCAGGCAACAGAAGCTGAAGCACAGTGTTCATTCCTCCCAGGAAGAATACACTTCTGATTTTTTAGGTGCAAAACATGCCCAAGTACAGTAGTTCATACCACCCAGGCCCATGGAAATTTCTTTATATGGAAGTTTGGGAATAAATAATACTGTGGGAATCACCATATATTTTCTACTGCAATTTGCTGCTGCAAAGAACAGTTCACATTTTCTTCCCTGATCTCCACGAATCTTGAGGAATCTGTACCTGCCACAGGACCACCAACCTCTGCTCTGGCTCTTAGAGAAGATGACAAAATTATCAGAGTACCTGCCTCTGCTATGAATAGCCCTCATGAGAATTCAATGGAATTGGAAAAGAGGAAGGGGAAAGATTTGGAAAGAGGAAGTTTCTGGTAACCTTCCCTGTCTTTATCTCTTATCACTGCCAGTTTCCTGGTCAATCTGAAAAGCAGTGTGTACCGCAGCGTTACTGTATGAACCCCTTCAGCCTTGTCATATATTATGTGTTCAAGTCCTGAGTGCATGTGCTCCTGAAGACTCTCTTAGAAGGAAAGTAATTTCCAACCTCATTTCATTATCTTCTGCTCTTCTCCTCCTGACTGTGGAAAGAACTTGACCAGGTATTTATTTAACCTAATTACTTTCTGTGTGGTTCTGTGGCTATTTACACACAGAGAACTACATAGAGTCAAACACTACATGCAGCACAGGATCATACGTAAACTTCTCATAAGACAGTCGAAATTTCAGGACTGAACGCAAACACAAGTGTTCACCAGAGCACAACTGCTACCAAGAATCAAGTAGAGAATTAATGAACAAAGTTTTCTTCAGAGAATTAAGTAAATGGCAAAAGGAATAAATGACAAGGCTGACATTTTAATGGAGAATTTTTCTTCTGAGTCACAGCTGTGGGTTGTGAACTGTGTTGGGCTTATACCAAAAGGGTGTTGATTAACTCTTCTAATTTCTCAGCCACATGTGCTATTTAACACACTTACTTCATGTGTCCATAAGCTATTTTCTTCTTTTTTAAGATGTGATTTTTTAGATTTCTTTGCAGTTTTTCACTCTCCTTAGTTAGAAGATCCTCTTGAAAACCACAATTTTTTTATTTTTATTTTTATTTTTTAGCACAGAATAAGAATGCAAAAATAGTATTCATCCTGAAAATAACTGTGAGGTTTTCCACTAAGCAGGAGAGGCCTTCCTCTGCCATTTCTACATAAAATTTATTACCTGGTTCTGGTAAAATGGATATACAGTGTGTAGATATGCTAGACTTCTTATGTGCTCTTTCCATCACTGGCAATTTACTCTCATCTCAAAGCATTACTTTAAGTTGTTTTCCAGCACAGAATCATAGAACAGTCAGGGTTGGAAAGGATTTTAAGATCATTCGGTACCAGCCCCCCTGTCATGGGCAGGGACACCTCACACTAAACCATTCCACCCAAGGCTCTGTCCAACCTGGCCTTGAACACCGCCAGCAATAGAGCATTCACAACTTCCCTGGGCAACCCATTCCAGTGCCTCACCACCCTTACAGTAAAGAATTTCTTCCTTATATCC
>JAVHNF010059704.1:26979-46904 GCA_034783455.1 Micropsitta finschii | reverse complement strand
AAAATAGTGGTTGTTCCCCTACTATGTTCCACTTCTCATAGCTTTTGTATTCTACATGGTAGTACAGTGATAGAAGGGTTTGACTGGAAGGGACCTTAAAGGAGCACCTTCCACTAAACAGGTTGCTTAAAACCCCACCCAACCTGGTCTTGAGCACTTCCAGGGCTAGGGCAGCCACAGCTTCTCCAGGCAACCTGTTCCGGTTTCATTGTTCCTTAGCCAGTCAAATGAAACATGAACAATAATAAAGATCTGTAACACTATTGCTGACTTTATTATTGCATTGAATTATCGTGATGGGAAACTTTTAACTTCCTGCATATAGAAGGGAAAATAAATGCTATTAATGATGATAGGGCACACATGCCTGATTAGAGTAGGTAAGAGATACCTTTGTTAAGTCAGTGAATCATCTATCAATAACGATACTCGAAGTTCCATTTTGAATATGGTAAGTAGCTGGATTATGAGGGTAAGAGCTAATCTTAGAACGGTCTTGAATAAAGGGGAAGCAGCTACAACTTTCTTCACTTAAAACAAGGTGAAAAAATTAGAAAGGGGATTTAACATTTTAAACAGCCACAGGACAGTGTATGGGAAATGCTGGGTGCAGTCTAGTTAAGTTACCAGTTTTGAAGTAGCCAAAGGCCTAAAGTGGAGAGGATTTCCCTAAATCAATGATGCAGAGTTGAAGTGTAGCACACAGAGCATTTTACACCAAACTTTTCCAGGTGAATACCACCCGGAAAGAACATTAGGAATAAAAGTAGGCTCGTGAAGAAGAAGAGAATGGGATCCATTGGCCAGAAAGCTTCATCTTTGAGCTCTTCAGGAAGCAGTAAAGTAACCAAAAAAAAAAAGGTTTAGTGTTATTACAGGACAGAAGATCACATTGCAAATGCCACAGAAAGGAGAACAGAAGAAGAGTTGTCCTACAAGGGAGGGGTGGAGCAAGGATTAGTAAGGGTGTGGAAATGAGCCTTGCAGAGGCAGAAGCAGGACTGAACTACACACCAGAGCTTCCAGTTTATCTTCCATACTGCTGAAAGAGTGGGCATGTTGTGAAGCCAAACCAAGAATGGGTCCATTTGATTGCAGAACACCACACACAATATGTGTATGGAGAAACAGAGCAAAGTGATGTGGACATGTGTGATGCCTTCAATGTAGCCTCAGTGGAGCAGGGTGGAAGAGCTTACCCATGTGAAGCTACAGCCATGTCTATGGTTTTTGACGCTTACATGTTTTATACAGCCAAGTCTGAAGAGTTTAAGTCTATCTATCGAGATATATCCTGCTGCACCTTAAGTTTACATAGTTCATGAGTTTTGTGGATACGTGTCATCTTTATCAAAAGCATCATATGCATGTGTTTGTTTAGGCATAGTATCAGAGTGCCGCTGTTCAGTTCACTTTTCAGAAAAAGAGCCTAATTTCAAAGGCGTTTAGAAAAAGGTTGGTAACTCAGACACAGATGGCTGCAAAGGCAGAGGTGGGAGAGAATGGGGAAAGATGAGTTTTGGCAAGGAATCACGCTTGGTGCAGGTGCGCTTGTTTTAGAAGAATGGGATGCTGTCTGCGAATGAATGAGATCCATTCCTCAGCAGCATGTGCAACCTGCCAAACACCCTGGGTGGCCTCCGACGGCCTCAGAGACTTTTGGTCAGAAAGAAGTTCTAAAAATGTCTAAACTTGCTGGCATTCCCATGCAAAAGCTGTGTTAGTTGGGAGCTGTGGGGCGTTCCTGGCTGTTTGGCGAGTGGGCAGAGGTGAGGTTACTTAGGTGACCCAAGCTGAGTGCACACACGCTTTCAAAGGATTTGAGTGTGTAATTGAGGAGTTTTAATTTCTGTGGTCAATTTTTCAGAAAGCTGCCTTGTTTCCCAAAGGGGTTTTTGGCAGAAGTGGAAGTTAGATCCCTGCTCCTTTAAGTGCATCCAGACTTGGTGGAACTTGAGAACGGCTTTTTATGTGGTTTGCATCCATACCATCCCTTCCATACTTTGATCTGGATCCTCTCTGCATTATGGTGTCTATGACTGTCACTTGGCATATCTTCTTCTGCTTTCCCTCCATCATCCAGAATGCAGGGATTTTGGCGTCAATTCTGCAGTTTTGGGAAGTTATTCATAAGCTTGAGCCTGTAAAGCAAAGCATATACCAGCTTTTATATTGGCATGCTCTGAAATGGCTTTTGAAATCATCATACACACTCTTATGAATGTTGGGATTACGCTGCTGTCAGACTTGAAGGTTTGGGTTAGAAAATAGTATGGAAAGATAAACGAAGCACAAATGCAGTCATGTGGAATTACCTCTTAGAATATTTCTCAAAGTTTTCTTGTCTTCTCCATAGACTTTTAGCTCCAAAAATAATAAGACACATGTGACAGTAAGTAATAAATAAGTAATTAATGTGACATTTGGAGGGATGAGAAATATGTTTACTTTTTTTGTGATAGAAATTTTGAAAGTGGAACAGGACAAATAGAATGTAGCAAGAAAATAACATGTTTGATGCCATGATTGGTGTTGCTGGTTATTGAATTGGGTACAGCTAATTGCCTGGTAATTTACTGGCTTGCCTTGTTGCTTTGGAGTTTTCCTTTATTATAATTGGTCTTAGGCACGCCAAACAAAGGCAAAAGGATTTTTGCAAGGAATAAAGGCAGAAACAGCCTTCTGCAGGGATGTGGCACGCCCTATAAATTCATCACTTGATATTTTTTCCTTTTGAACCCAGTCCTCTGCTTTCTCCGCATTCTTAGCATGTCTCAGAAATTGCAGCGTTTTTAGCAGTGAATCAATGAGAAGAAGGGGAAAAGGCCTGTAATTGCTTTTTCCATTGTGCTTGTTAAAACCGCGTTGTGGGAAATGGACCCAAACACTGTCTTTTAAGTGGTGTTGAGTCTGAGGCAGGTGGTATTAACTCAGGACTGCATTAACTCTTTTCAAATCTCTTTCCTGTTTCCTTGAGGAAACATGCCTGGTGTATATATGTGGCAAGGGCTGTTTGCCTGCCTCTTGCATTGACATTTTAATTTGGTCCATGATATAAATATCATTTCCCTAATCCCCCTTGCCCTGACCCTGTTTTGTCTTTTCTTCAAAGTGAGTTGACTTTTTTTTTCCCTTTAAGGAGGGGGGAGGAGATGGGAATGGTGGCTGGCTGCTCTAGTTTGGAGCATTAAATGCTTGGGGAAAAAGTCTCAGAGTAACTGTTGTTTCTTTCTTTGTATTCACATGGAAATTTTTAATCTCCATCAAAGGATCAGGAGAAAATAACGTTGAGATTCAACAAGAGAGCTCCCAGCTTACATGGAATTTTTAAATGTTATTTGGCTTTATCCTTTAAGCGATGAGAACCATGAACTGTGTACCTACAGGGTTCAGAATTAACTTTTCTCTTTCTTCCAGCACGCTCTCTCCCCCCACTTCTTTTTTCTTACATCTTTATTGTTCTGCATAAACATGCAACTTCTTTTTGGCCGAAACTATAAGTGCCTTAGGATTTGTTTAGTTGTATTTATGTATACATTTCTAACATTAATTATGTGCACCAGTCTGAAATACAGCCTCATGTTTTCCTTTTGATGTGATCTGAAGAATCTCTGTTGAAGGCCATGGAGCTAAGATCAGAACCCAACCCACTGTATACTCGCATAGTTGTACAAGAGCTAACATTAGCCTGTTAGGGGAAAAAAAAAGGCAAAAGTAGGTTATAAAAGGGCTAATAATCATCTTGTTTGTAGTGGGGAAATCACAAACAATGTCTGCACCTGTAGATGTAGCTGATTGTGCTAATGATGATAGCAAGGGAGACCCCCTGCAACTAGCCCATGGAGAGTAACAGCAGATTTCACAGGTGGGTGCTGACAGCAATGGTAGATTTCATGCTTCATCACAGATTAATAAAACAGGGAGGATATTAAAATGCTAATACTCATTAATACCCTTTTATGGTGTTTAACATTAAACATGGAAAATGAAGGACAGCCGGTAAATGGAACTGACAGTTGCCTTCAGGGTGTCTGAAGCTGGTGAGAACTGGCTTCAGGGAATAAAAGCTGTGGATACTCACATTCCTGCTGTGGGTCAAGCCAAACAGCACCTCCTGGTACCTAGACTTTTGCAAGATCGCCTAAACTTAGACTTAAATAGACTCTTCTATTATAATAAAATATTCAATGAGGCTTTTTCTTTACCAGTGTTGGTCAGAACCATGATTTTCTGTGTCAAATAAAAACCAGAGGCTCCAGCAATACTTACGTCTAAGAGTAGAATTCACCCTCTTGGACTGTAATTGTAAAATACATAACTTTTTTAAATGTAAGTGGTCAACATTTATTTTTTTCCCCCAAATGCTTCTTGTGTTTCATCTGGCTCCATTGTGCTTCATTTCTTGCTGAAGTTTCAGTAAGCTTCTCTTCATCCCAGAGGCAGTTGTATTTCAGCAACAAGTAAAAGTTGGCCCTCTGGGGGCCATAATGTATGTAATGTAATATAATATACATAGATACAAACTTAATTCTGCCCTATCACAGACTGTTATAGTTTGATTTGTGGTTAAAACTCCCCCAAAACTTCTGTGTCGCTCTGTTTCAATATGAAACTTAAGGATCTGGGGTATTTTCACCTTATGTTCTTCACAATTAAAGTTTTTTCATATAGCATGAACCTTATCTCTGCCTTGCAAAAATCCCAGGAACACTGGGAAGACATTGTAGTGCACAAGGACCAGGGATAAAGGGGTTCTAAAGGTAGGGTACTTATGCCTCTCTGGTAAGGATAGTACTTGGTGAAATCACGGTTGTCTGACCAAGTACCCATTTTTGTACCTTAATGTCTTAGATTTTGAATAAAATGAACCGTGAATACCTTAGGTTTACAATGCTGAGGTCTGAGGCTGCAGCCTGCAGTGCTGACTGCAAATGACTGATGTGTGCTCTGAGCTCTTAGGTACATTTAATGGGAACTTTTCCAGGGGCTTCTTTTGCTTTTAAAAATTTCACCTTCTCTTGCATTCCCAGCTGTTTCTTGCACATGCACCATAAATATCAACTTCCCCGTTCTCCCCTTGTATGCACTATCTTTTCCCAACATCCCACTTCGTTATGACCTGTATGGATGGCAGATTCCATCCCAGAGACATTTCTTCTTTTTACTTGCTTAAAATGTGATCAGGATCAACCCCTTTCAGAATTGCTGCGGTCTGTTCTCACGGGACTGAAGCCACATAAAGTGCTTCAGGGATTAGTCCCCCCCATTTCTCTTTTTAAGCAGCAATGTAACGGCACTCTCACTCCTTCGTGGTTTACTTGAAAACCTACTGCTTTCTGTCAAGGTGTAAACAGGTACGTATAGCTTCAAACATCACATCTAAGGGAATGAAAGATCGTGAAAAAGGCTCATCACTTGGGCTAGCATTCATGAAAGCATGTTTGTTTTGGTAAATGTTTCTCAAAGGCAGGGTTTTTATCCGCTCTGCTGTCTGGATTTTGCTGTGAGGTATCAGAGCATGGGTATTCTGAGCTGGCTTAGAACTGGATTCCTGCCAGAATTCTGTGTGTCCTCCCCTCCTTCCAGCCACCCCTCCACTTTCTTTCTCCCGGGTCTAGTAGATTTTTCCTTATGTTGGTCTCAGTGGGTATTTCATTCTTACGTCTTAGTGCTAAAGAAAATAACAAGCTTAGAAACCAGGGGGATGCCAAGTTTTAAAACCTGGAGAGAATAAAAAAAGGCTTTCTTCAGCATATACAGTCTTACACTTATTCCTCCTTAATGTAAGCACATGTAGTTGAGGATTTGATTGTAAGAATTTTTAACACACTAAACTGGAAACCTTTCTGGTTTGTTTTCTCCTGAATCTAGGTTACAGGCCAGTTGGTTCTTCCAAACTCCTGCTGATTTTTTTTCTCTCCTGATGAAGGGTCTTCAGTCCTATCCCTCCTTTGATTTAAATTCCTTCCCTAGTCCCAGCCAGATGTTTGCTTTCCCCCGCTGTTGACAGTCAGATTATATTCTCACGCTCTCACTTCGTATATCCACATTTGCAAGATCTGTCACCAGAAATTCCCAAATTTTTGTCACCAAGTGCCTAACCACATTTTTTTTTTAATACTTTCCAAAGGCAAATTCCTCTGATGTCGCATATAAATTGCTTAAACAGCAAGCAAAGGCAAACCTTCCTGGTTTTCCTTTTCCAGTAAGAAGGGTGTGTTTCTGAGCCACATCTTATGGATGACCTGGAGATTTACTCCACCTTTGCTGTAGGAATGTGGCTAGCACTTCAGAGAATTGCAGGAAAGCCTCAGGAGTTTGGCCAAGAAAGATTAAACCATCAAAAACCAGGCAAAATTTTGTCTTTTCCCTTTCCACTGCTTTCATTTCCTACTGTGTTGTGTTGTCCGCTGCATCAGACTGTTTAAGACTGCCAAATACTTGGATATTTTATAGGTAATATATCTTATAAATGCCATGGCCAGCCTCTGAGGGAAACACAGGATTGTCGGTTTTGGATGGAGTATAAAACCCAAGCAGGAAATCACTGCTGAATGGCACAGCTGCAGGCAAACATTGTAAGCTAGTAAACTGCCCATCTGCAGAGCCACACGTGTGTCGGAGCGCGGGGCCAGGGCGGCCGTGGCAGAGCTCGCCTGTAAGTGGTTAGCAGGGAGAAATTTGGCGATTAAAGAATGAAGTGTTTTGCTTCATTAGTTCCTGTAATAGAGCTATCTGAAGGTGATTATAATCTTGTTTTCAAGAAGGAGGAGAGACTGAAGAATGGAGAATTTTCCTTGTCTGTAATGAAAAATGAAAGCAGGATTTCAGATCTGGGATGGGTTCGATCATCCCACCGAAGGAGGGTGGAGGGGACACCACCTGCAGTTGAGGACTGAAGGATGTGTTTGTCAAGAAAAAGGAAAACACTGTATTTGGTCATAAGGCTGAACTGGCAATCACATTTGAATCTTCTCATCAGAGTTATAGACAGGGAAGACTGTTTTGGGTCCTTAGATCTGCATCACTATCATTGACCTGAACAGGAGCCTGGGCAGGTTATGAGTTGCTTGTTCTTTAAATGCTTGTTCCTTAAAGTTTGAACTGTTTCAGATCCCCTTTTGCTATGGATTTTCCCAACCAAAATCACTTTGAGGATACTCATTCTAGTACTTTCCTTGTTTAATTTAATCTACAGTTAGTTCCTAGCTTTGCTGTCTTCTGTTCTAAGTAATTCCTCTTTCTTTGTGGGTTATCATTTGTGGAGTTCCCCTAGCCAAGCTCTCTGTGTTAGTTCTCCCAATCCTTCCTCTGAAGTTTAGCACTTCCTCTTATACATGCCAAGTTTGAGTTCATTTTCCGCATGATTTTCCCAAGCACTACTTTAAATAATCCACAACTCAGTAACTAAATGCAGATTGTTAAAATAATGAAACAACAACAATAAAGCTCTTTTAAGACTGCATCTCGTGCACTCCTGCTGTAAAAACTATTGATTTGTGGCCTTTTCCAAATACTTTATTGAAAAGTAAAATTATCTTCTAATAGTCAAAATTAAATTACCAGGGTTATAATCCCATTGCACAGCAGACTTTCTACATTGATATTTGTCTACTGGGGAGAGAGGTTTTTCTCGATTCATTGTAACGTATAAAGCAATGCAAGAGGAAAGATAATCTAGTGATCAGGATCCTTGTTTAAGGCATTTGTGGCTGCTTTAGTTTTTGCTCTCTAGACACTTTATTCTCTTTTCCTGTCAATTGATGCTATTTTTTTAAGCCACATAAAGTGGATTTCAGTTGTTGTCATTATGATGTTGGTACTTTCTGCACACAAGCATGAACTGCAGGATGATGCCATGTTAATTTATAGACTTCTCTGTTAAAATAAAGGGGAATTAGTTCTGAAGATGAAGTTTTTTCCTTATTTTGGATTTTCCTTTATATTTTAATGCATTAAGGAAGCATGTGACTAGTGGACACTGCCTTAGTGCCAGATGTCTTGGAGTACCCAGAATTCTGATTTGTCATCATGAAGAATGTGCACAATGTCTGACAATGTGCAAACAGAATGAAGACATGCAAGTTTTAGTATTTATGGCCTTCGTGTGTGCATCTCCTTTCCCAGATCGATCACATCTCTCCGGAGTGAGCTGATTCCACATCTGGTTAGGAAACAGTTCTCTTCTCCTACGTCATTGCAGCAAGGACTAGACAACAGAGAAGAGGACCAGAAGAAAAAAGAACAAACATCCCTAGGTCAGTACAAGTATCAAAGATTGGATGGTTTTAAAGCCCATATGCTAATTACTGAGTAGAGTATGGAATGAGCCTGAAACACTAGTTTAAGGATTTGTGGGTTTTTTTTCTGTTATACTTCATGATAGCAAAGATTCTTTTTTCAAACAATACTGTGCATTATATAAACATTTTTATTCTGCCTTATTTTGGTGTAAAGTGAAACCAGATCAGCTGGGTGCTCTGTATGTTCTCTCTGGAATAGAGTAAAAGTAGATGCACTTTTGAAAATGTAATTCTAGGAGGGAGCTCCTGAATTGCATAGGACCACAGACTAAGCCTTAAATACCCTCCACTGGAAACTGGACAGGATCTCAGGTCTTGGAACTTATTTTTAGCATTTCCGCTGTCTCCTTGTGTGACCTTGGGCAAAACATTGCATCTGTCCTGATCCCTTGATTCGCACCTGCAGAATAAAAATAATCACTTACTCACTCTGTGTGTGATAAAATCTGTTAATGATTGCTAAGTATCCAGCCATTCAGATGATGTGAGGCAAAGATTTCCCTCCACCAACAGTATTTTAATAGTATTCCTCTTCAGAAAGCATTTCATTAAATCCTGTCTAACTTTATGCATGTGTGTGTTCTCCAGACATTTATAGTTTCATAAAGGAAGATAATAGCTTGCTGAAACCTGCCGCAGATAACTCTTGTTGGAATGATCATAGAGGAGATATGAACGAAACTCTCCACGAAGGAAAAGTGCGCTGCTACGTTCATATAATGAAAGAGGGACTGTGCTACCGAGTGAATACTCTTGGGTTGTATATTGAAGCTAACCGACAGGTGAGGAAAATACAGAACTGCCATGTGCCATGTGGGAATAGTGCAGTAGTTTATGGGACATGCCAGCCTCCAGGAATGCCTCCCTGCGATAGAGCTGAGGAATGTATAGGAATTGAACCAACACCATGTTATCTACACACATCACCCTACTGGTTTCTGGATAGGGACAAGAGGCCAGGAAACAGTTATGTCACTAATTTACTCCATAGCTTTGATATAGCTAAGAAAGTCCTCACCTCACACACTCCTCTGGTTTTTGGGGGTGGTAAGATCTGCAGACAGAGAGCCAAGAATTGTGGAAAATAAGGCTGGAAGTAGCTTTGATAGCTCATTTAATCAGTGTCCTCCATGTCCTAAAGGCAAGGTCAGTTCTAACTGGACTTTTCCTAACAGTTATTTATCTCAGTGATTATGACAGAGGTTACTAATGATTTGCAGGAAGACATAAGCTACCCATGCATTCAAATTGCCTTCCATTCTGAATTGCCTAATGCTTTCCATTCTGAAAGAATTGTTTTATGAAGAGGTTTCACTACAGTGGCACTCCAGGTAAACACAGAGGTGAAATGTTGACCTGCTGCAGCTTTCACTTTGACACTACTGAAAATTCATAGAAGATCACAGGGGAGGATTACAGAAACCCTGTGCTAGCTGATGAGCTGATGTTTAAAAGCTTTTAATATGTTGGGGGGGAGGTTATTTTGAGTTATTTACTACACTGGCTGATGCAATATGTAAGTTCTCACTTCACTGTGCTAGTGATGAGCTTTGTTGCTTGAACTAGAGGACAGTTTCATCTAGTTTTGAAAATCAATAGGGAGTGCAGTAGGGAAGGACTCAAGATCTCTGGAAGTGGGGCTGGGAGAGCAATAAAGTTGTATTTGGGATCCTGGAAGTGGGCACTGCTTGCCTGTGCTCTCAGATTGAGCTGATCCCTTTTTAATAAAATGAATGGACGAATTTATGCAAATTAAATTGCAGCATGGCAGAGTGATTTTACACACTGGAGCTCTTTCTCCTCAGTGCCTGCAGAGGAGCACAGAAATAAAGTGATAGGGACATGAGGAAGAGAGGAGGAGCACTGCTGTCAGATAGGGAAAACCTTCCACAAGAATATCAGGAGCGAGTGTGCCCAAAGGGTTAAGGGAGAACACCGCTTGCTGGGGGAAGTGTGCGTATACATTTGGCAGCAGCCCCTTCAGTAAAAAGTTATTGAGTTAAGCCAGTCAGACTCCATGTGGGGTTTTTTGTGTTGTTTTTTTCTTTCTTTTTCTTTTTTTTTTTTCTTTTTAACCTAAATATTCTACGTTTTGGTCAGTGCAGGAAATGTGTTTGCTTCTGGGTGGTACACAGAATTAGTGTTTTGAAATCACATTGGGGCCTTCAATGCTGGAAAGGATTCTCTTTGAATTTTTTGCTTTTCCAGGATGGTAAAATTTCTAAGGAAACTATGTGGAGGTAAAACATAAAATGGAGCTTAATGAGGGGTTGTGAGAAAGGAGTTCCTTATTTTCAGTGCCACTGCATTTTGTTTCTCTTGCAGATTCTCATAAAAGCTACACGTTTAATTTTGTCTGCTTTTTTTAACCTGTTTTGACCATCTCTAAGGAAGAGGTTTTTGTGTCTTGCTTGTTCTTACCTTGGTCTTCACAGACCAGATTCTTATTCCCTTGCTGCAAAGCCAGGACCTATAACTTTGCTGTCCAAGAGGACAGACTCATGGAGGGAGCAGTAGCAGTCCAGCCCAGTAGCCATGGGAAGGAATGGCATCCTAACCCATTGCCCTTTTGGTGAGGAAACACTTTGCTCACAGCATTTCACTTCCAGCTGGGTTTCTGGATGCCTGCAGCCTGTGTGTGGGCAGGTGGGTTCAGGAGGGAGTTATCTTCAATAGCAGGAAATAGTTTCTTTGTAAGATGAATTAAATCCAAACACATCTTAAACCTTCCCTTGACCCAGGCACTCCCTCTGACTCCTGCCCCCTATCTAACCTTCCTTTTCAGAGCAAAATGCTTGAGCTGGTAGCTTTCTTGGGTTACCCCTCAGGCTGCACAACTATTGACTGATTCTAATGAGGGCTTTGCTCTGGCCAGTAAAATCCCTTATTTATTTCACCACACCATCTTTCCACTGAGGAGGGCAAGAGGTTTTCCTCATTTCTTTCCCTCCCCAAAGAGCAACACTGGGTATTAGGAATCTTTCCAACCTGTGCTGTAGGTACGCTTTGGTGTGTGTTCCTATCTGGATCTCTCTGTCGTGGCTGCCTAGCTGTGTGTCAGGTGAGGACAACATCCCTTCAACAAGCCAGCATCATCCAGGCAGATTGGATTAGTTTGTGGTGTTCTGGTAAGCTGGTGGTTTTCTGTAGCACCTACACCTTGGACTGAGAGATCTAACCTACTCTTGTTTTTTAAAGAGCAAAGAAAACACAAGTCTACTGGGAAGGACCATCTTCAAGATGTAAAGAGCTACAGATGTGGAAATGTCTGCTGGGGACAACAGGCAGCTTCAGATGATAGTGCAGAGGTGTGAGCTCATGTGAGCTCATCTCACTCATCTGAATGAAGCATCAGCTGTGAAAATTCTTATCATAGGAAAACCAGTGTTGCTTATTCATCCTTGCATGCTGGAAGAGAAATGGGCTGGTCATATTATGAAGATCCAAACGATTTCCTGCAAATATCATCTCATTTGAGATGCTGAGATATTTTTTTCTCCTCTGATCCCAACTTCAGATCTGTGGGATCTGCTTCTTGAGGTTCACTCCCTAGCTCTTGAGATCAGCTCTTGAGATCCCAGCTTTCTAAGGAAGTTGTTTTACACAATCGTACTGTGTGGCAGCTTCTTCATAGCAGCTTTGGAAATCGCTGGCAAGTCTCAGCCAAATTAATCTCAGAGCAATAGAGATCTCCCAGATAAACTTTCCTAAGAGTTTTGTAAAAATAGGTGCCCAGGTAGAGAAAAGAGAGACTTAATGAGTACCACTTCCTCCCCTCAGGCAAACCCAGTTACACCATCACTGTGCTGAGACTCCAGTTGACATCCCAGATGGACAGTCAGTGCATGCATCCTGGCTCACCTGTATCTGCTGTGTTTCTTAGACTGCCATCNNNGGCCTTCCAAGGTGCATCATACATTGCATCATCACTGCAAGCAGCGCTGTGCAGCAGTGTATCTGTGTACTGCTGTGAGACTCCCACCTCCCCTGAAATCCCCACCCATGCTGTTATCACCTCTTCTGTGGTGTGTGACCTTGGCCCTAGACTGACGCCAGGAGATGCAGAGTGCCTCAGGCTGCTCTTTCACCCAGAAAAGGAGGAATGATGGAGTGATATCCCATCCTCCTACAACACTGGCTTCCCTTTCTTTTCAGGAGCCAGTTCAGAATTGCTCTCCGTGGATTTGTTCTTGGCTACCTCATGGGCTGTGTCTCTCTCTATTACCATCGTGCTTTGTCTGCTTATCTAACACCTGCCTTCTCTCTTTCAAGAGCCTTTTCTTTTGCAACTTTCTACCATCTGGAATAGCCACTTGATCAACTTCAGCTTCTGCTTAAACATCTGAAATACTATTTGTTGCCTGTACCTCAGCATACTATCTTACTGAGTGGGCTGAACATAGTCATCTTTCTGTGCCAGTTTAATGATGTATATTTAATACCACTTGCTTCCTTCTTGTGCATTACTGAGCAGTGTAAAACAGCGTTGATCTGCATTTGGAGTGGCAGATGCTGGACATTGTGATGTACAGGATGTCACTGTGTTCAGCTGGAGCCAGGCTGCTTGCTGCTGCTGATCCACTGCTTTCCACAGGTGGGAAGCTGAGTTGAGACATGCAGTGTGCACTGCACTGGAAGTGTACCTGCCTCCTTTACAAAAGGGCAAGATGATAAATCACGCTTATCTGGTTGCAGATTTAAAATGCAGGAACATATGTTTTCCTTTTAGTTAAAATGTTTATGGTAGATGCACTCGTGTGATGGAAACCAAAGCCATCTCTGAGCTGTTTATGTAACACGAGGGTACAGAACTGTGCATTAACTTGAGATGTGGGTTTTTCCATCCAGGTTCCCAAGCTATTGCTTAATCTGGGTCTGGAGGAGCCACTGGTTCATGGGTCAGCACAGATCACTGACAGAGGCATGGTAAGTGTTCCCTTTTCCGGTCTCTGCTCTTTTAATACAATCTGCATGCTCTTTACTTTAAGAACTGCTTCCTAAAATTCAGTTCCGCTTTTGAAAGTGAAGCTAAGTTTTGAAGTGTGGAATTACAGTGTAGGTGACACAGCCCAGAGTCTTGGTCTTTAGAAATGTTTGGTAAAAAGTCTGTCTTGCTCCCAAGTAAATAATCTCTTGTTTCCTAATACCAGTTCACAGTAGTTGAGCAGTTTGACTCCCAAAGGACACCAGATTCAGAAGAGGCCAGTATTTTAGCTCTGCTTCTTGCTGAAGAATTTCACTTGAATACCAGCTTCAAGCCTCCTTTTTACAGGTCTCACTGGACAAACCTTAGTGAAACCAGCAATGTACCATCAGGACTGTTCTTACTATGCTTATTTTATTGCATGAGGCTTACAGAGCAAGACTAGCCATTTGAGTTTTACCAAGCTAATAGACCTTTGGAAGACTGTCCAGCTGACTGAATATGGGATGGGCCTCAAGTTTCTAGGTCTTCCCTCTGCCAAGTATCCCTAGGGGTAGAGCAGGATACACTTTGATGATGAGTGCTTGAAACGTGCTGTTTGGAAGAGGTATATGGAGAGCACATATCAGACATCTCTGGGTACTTTTGCTAATTTTGATTCTTTTCTTCCCTAGGTTGGATCAGATAGCATCATTGGGTCATCCACACAAGTAGGGGAGAAGACATCCATTAAACACTCCATCATCGGCAGCATGTGTACCATAAAAGACAAAGTTAAGATAACAAACTGCATCATCATGAATTCTGTTACAATTGAGGAAGGGTATGTCACTTCTTTCTATCTCAATCCCCTAAATTTTGCAGTTTCTTTTTTAGATGGGTTCTAAGTCAGTAATTTTTGCCCTGTAAGCAATCCTCAGCCAGAACAGTTGATATCGGGGGGTGTGTTTCTAAAGACTGAGTCAGAAGTGAGTCTCTATAAACACTTTACAAATGTACAAGTAAAATTAATTAACACACTGCAGTCTTGGAACATAAATTTCTTCTTTTTAGAGGAGATTGTATCATCTTCAGAACATACAAGTAAGTTAAGGGAATGTATGAGTCCATATGAGCTTGTGTGTCATCCTTCAGAGCTTTTTTTTAGTAGCTGTGTCTGTTAGTATACCTGAAATATTTGAGTCACAAAGCATATTTTCAAGTGGTACACTTACCAATTAGAAATGTTCTTTGAACATTACAGCTTCACCCAAAATGTCATATTCTTTGGCCCTTTTTTTGTCATCTTGCAGCTTTTCCTTACCATAGCGTATGCTGAGTAATAGGATAAATGAATAAAGTTTTCAAAGAGAGTATCTGCCAGCTAGCAGAGGTTTCCATGTGTTAAAGATACTAAATAGGTAGCCTTGAGCTGTACATTTCCAAATGTGGGAAAAGTGGCCTATCTGCAATTGTTGATGTCTGCATGCCCCCATCTTTCCATACATTCTGGCTTCCTGTGGATGTCAGTGGAAAGGAAACTGCTGATTGAGTCTGTGCAGGCCTCTATAAATTCCCTGCTCCTTCATGTCTTGAGGTTTGCTTAGGGCCTCAGGAAGAAGGCCAAACTCTTAAAAAATGCCAAGTTGGCTCTGAAAGTTGCATATCTGAAAAACAAAAAACCCCAAAGGATGTGGGGTCTATGGAGGATACTACTGTTACATAACTAAATTACAGGTAAGTATGGTACCTCACTGCCAAGTGTTTGTCTTTAATAGAAATCCACAGTAATTTCAAGCACATAATAAATCAGAATTCTGTTGAGTATAGAAAATAGCTGGTTTCCAGTTCAATCACAAATGGATCCAGTATGGCAGTATCACAAGCACTGCTGTCATTAGAAGTACCAGAACTTCTCTCGTTTGATCATGAGACCCTCTGTCATTTTGATTAATGAATTGATGCCGTAGTCATAATTATATGGTTTTGCGTATGAGGTGAGTGGCTCTACCATTAAATCACAGAGGCAGCTAAGTGTATAAATAGTGCTGGTTTTATGGAGAGTCCCAAATCAGCTTGACTGTGTGCAGTGGTATATAGCACTACTCTTTTCTAAGCTCTAAATCGAGCTCAGAGTCATTATCTTAAACATTCCACAGAATTCCACAAGCACCATAAAGGTGATGCATTATTTTTTAAAGAGGGATAAACTGACTTTTGGGGTAACTTGTGAATTTCTGGAAAACAATGTCATCCCTAGTCACTCTCAGTGAGAACGACAGAGCCACCATTGAGTGAAAAACCTCACCAGGGGTGAGGTACCAAGGGTTTACCCCCTTCAGCTTCTCTATGGTTACTGCACACTGATGCACTGAAGTCAGATTAGTAATTACTCCTCTTCAGCCAGAATTAAGATCATAGAGCTTTATTTCAAAGCATACAGTAATTCATATTGTGTAGATCTGGACAGACACTGAGCTGATAAACTGCATCATGGTAAGCCCTAAGATTAGAGGGGTATGAAGTCAGGCGTACACAGGTAGTGAGATGAAGAAGTACTCTAGCTGCTGAGTTTTGCTTAAAGAAGTCTTGCTTGAAAGTTAGTGCAGAATTTCTATGTATTTTGACCCTCTTTCATTACTTTGATTAAATCTGATAGGGTTTTGTTCAAATGCTGGTGATTCTTATGCATGTTGATGGATCCATTTGCCACAGGTGGTTAAACTATATGTGGTTTTGCTTTAAACTGCCCACAGTGGATGACAGCTCTTTACAAACATCTCTTTTCCCGAGTGTCTCTAAAATAACTGAGGCTTTATCTAATCACCAACTTCAGAAAACATCTTGGATTTTAAAGTCAGTGTATGTTGGCTGATACAGGTCAAAATGAGCATAATAAAGTGCCTTGACAGATCTAATTCATTTTCTGTTGTATAGCAAATGTCCGACAAGTAAGCCAATTTTAACACCATCTAAGGTATTGTATAGTGGAAACTTCTGGAATTGCGCTGTGTCATTTAAAGAGTATACATTTAAAGCTGACATGAGCAGCTTCACCAAACTAATGAACTATTAATGCCCTAGTCAAATGTGAGTGGTAAGTGAAGGCTAGTCCCAGTAGTGTTCATTGCAGTAACACCAACTTGAAGCAGGCTTAGAAGACTGCAGTAGGGCACATATGGAAAAGACAAAGCTGTTTAGAGAAGAAAGAAAGATTGGGTGAATCATTTCTGAAAATCAGGAGAGTGGAAACAAACAAATGCAAAAATTGCTCTGCAATCTAAGTTTATTTATAAAGAGCTGTGATTATACATGGCACTGCCTTGGTAATTCCCTTGCCACTTACATCACCTCTAGCTTCTCTGGGTTGAATCTTGCCTGTCTTTTTGTGTGTTTGTTTGATTTACCCCATCTCAGCTGCAGAAGTAATCAGCAGCTTTGGTTCACTATGTCAATACAGAAAAACAAAGCAGAACAACAACAACAACAAAAAAAAACAGATTAAAAAGATTTATTTCATTATGGTCTTCCTGTAATGTGATTTGAGGGTCCTGTGACATAGCTCCTGAGCCTTCAAGATCCACGAATTATATCTCCAAACCAGAAAAAGATTTTGAATAGCCTCACCACATTAGATACCAGCTTCCGAAATGGAGAAGCAGATTCTTTCTGTGCAGATGGGAACACCACAAGGTGCTTAGAACAGCACTAGGTTCCTATTGTTAGGCTGTGGTTGGCTCATAATTGGAGAAACAGAGGTTATGACCTAGATGATGATGACCTTTCCCAGCTGAATGGATCAGGGAAATGGGGTTAGCTTGGACAGTGCCATTGCATACCGTTTGCAAATTATGATTCATTCTCCAGCAATGGCTGGTGCATTTGATGCTCTGGAGTACCAGTAGAAGGGTTTTTTGTTTTCCCTGGTGTGTAGGGTCTCTGTTACATTATACATGTCTCCTGTGAAGTGATTTGAGTAGATATGAATCCCCCTTAGAAGAGATTACAGAGGATTAAAGAAGTTAGTAACACGGGCGAAATAATTGCTAGTCCTTTCTTAATGTGTTTCCCACTGTGCAGTTAATTCTTCCATCAATGAGACAATAAAATAGTGAAGATTACATATGTGCTGAATGATGGACATACTTGACCAACCTGGGAGGGATGTAATTTATACAACAGCCCAAGTGCTGAGAGATGCTGACTGCCCAGGTGACAGCCTGCAGCGGGGAAGGGTTCTTGTTTCTCCCTGGATGACTCCCCAGAGCTCAGTGACAAATGACTGCACTGAGTTACATAGCTGGAGAAAATGTACTAATCGAGCTGAAGTTAGAGGTCACTTGAAAACTTTGTATATCTCAATGCTCCTGCAGTAGCTGTGTGTCTCCTCAGTCTCTAGAGTAGCTTGAGTCTGCCCCTTTTCTTTGTTCTGTTTGTATTAAGGGTGGTGCAGTACAACAGAGCCACTGGATTGAGTGTCATTGGTGCAGGAGTTCCCGCATTAAAGCTCGCTTGCAATCTGTAACACTGGCAGACTGACTGAAGTAGGGAGATCATGCCATTTGCAAATGAAAAGTGATATCTGATAGATTTACTCCCCCAGTAAACAAGATTGGCAAACTGGTTACAGCAGACGAGAGGGCGAGGTACACAACAACTTTTTCCTCAGTCTTCACTGGCAATCTCTCTTCCCACACTTCTTGAGTGGATGGATGGCAAGACAGGGACTAGGGGATCAGAGTTGCGCCTCATTGTGAAAGAAGATTAGGTTTGTGACCACCTACAGAACCTGAAAAGAAGTCTATGGGACCTGGTAAGATGCATCCTGGAGTCCTGAGGACAAGGGATAATGGTTTTAAACTAAACAAGGGTAGATTTAGACTAGATATAAGGAAGTAATTCTTTACAATGAGGGTGGTGAAACACTGGACCAGGTTGCCCAAAGCAATGGTAGATGCTCCATCCCTGGAACCATTCGAGGTCGGGCTGGACGGGGCTCTAAGCAACCTGATGTAGTTGAAGATGTCTCTGTTCATTGCAGGGGGTTGGATTGGACTAGATGACCTTTAAAGGTCACTTCCAACCTGAGCTATTCTGTGGTTCTAACTCTACCCTGATCTCTTCACATAACAGAAATAACTGTTCTTGGGTTTCGCAGTGAATTATGCTGACCTGAGCATGATAACGGTGATTCATTTGGTATACTCAGACACATTTAGCTTCCTGGAAATGAACCCTAGATAATGGATGGATGAATTTAGTTACAGGTTCCTGGTTTTTGCTTTTGTTTCAGAAATTGGTGGTTGGTTTGGTTTTTGTTGTGGTTTGGGTTGGTTTGTTTTGGTTTGGTTTTTTTTCCAAACATCAGTTTTATTTTACCAGTTTTGTAGTTTTACTTTGCTAGCTTCTGGCAGCAGGAACATCTAATTGCTCAGATCATACAGGACCTTGTGCTGAAGTGCGCTGAGCATTAACAGGAAAAGCATGTTGAATCCTTTATTCCATCCCTGCAGATAATGATTTTGAAATCTCTTGTTTGTTAGTAAAACTATCCCAGTGTATACACTTACTGAAAGGAGTTTAGCCATTTTGTCATGTGCATAGTCTGTCCTTTTTTCTTGGTTGTAGAAAATTAACGTTTCCCTGGGAAAGATTGAAGAGATGGAACTATAGTAGAGGAAGAATTTTTGGGCTACTTAGAGGTCATCAAAGAGGAAAGCATGAAAAGCTCAGATAAATATTGAGTCCACAGTAAGCCATGCTTTGAAATGGTCTTCTTGACATGCTGGTAGTCAGTACAGTAGGGGCCCTGTGGCAGATTTAGTCTGCAAAATGAAGTATTTTGCTGCTTTTATTCCTTCATGGAAATGCAGGGAAGCATTTTGTTTCAAATGATGTTTTAATGGAAATCATCAGTAGGCTGCCATGGTTATCAGAGGGGTGACAGCAAAATGCAAACAGCCCAAGGTCTGCATCAAGATGTCACCTCCATGGCTGGGAAGTACCAGATCTACACAGAGTAACCAAGGGAGCTCAGCGGCTCATTGGGAATGATTGGGTTTGGATGATGGAAAAGACAAACAAAATGCCTGGTCGTCTGCGTGGCACAGGCCAGAGAATTTTAGTCAGCACCTGCTGATGATCTGCATTGGAAAGTTCAGGGTCAGTTGACCACCTTGTGTTCATTTTAGTCCCACTGTTGCCATTTGTAATATATAGACAAGCACCTCTGTTCCTGAGTGTTTTATACTCTGCGGTCAAAGATGCTCTGTGTGGCACAGGGGCTTGCCAGCACAGGTGTAGTTTGTGGGATGCAGAATCACAAGCTCTGACAGGCAGGTACTGCCTGCCTCTGGTATTTACATTGCTGACATTTAACAGTTCTCTGGCTGGAACTCTGCAAGGTTTCCCCTTGCAGATACACCAGTGTCTTTATCCTGGTGTCCATCGTGTGGATATACTATGATGCAGTGTCTCAATAGATTATTCACTGTTGAACTCCCCAGGCTGTATCCCAAACTGGAAATAGCAATGAGAGGAGAGGAAGTCCTTCTAGAAAGGAGTTTGTAGCAGACAACTGCCAGATTGCCCGATGCAGTGGGCAGTCGCAGTTCAGGATCTAAGGCCAGGATTGCAGATGTGACAGAGGTTATCGTGTGTGTGTGTGTGTGTGTGTGTGTGTGCAGGGGCAGGAACTATTGAGTGATAACCTTGTCTCC